>PVJS01045780.1:0-16096 GCA_004027185.1 Glis glis | reverse complement strand
GGGATTGAACCCAGGGGCATTCTACCTCCAAGCTACACCCCCAGCCCTATTTTTTATTCTTTATTTTGAAACAGGGTCTCACTAAATTGCGGAGGCCTCACTAAGTAGCTGAGGCTGGCCGTGAACCTGGATCCTCTGGTCTCAGCCTTCCAAGTACTGGGATTACAAGTGTGTGCCACCATGCCCGGCTAAAGAATTTGTATTCTGCTAATGTTGAGTGATCTGAATATAATTAGGACATGTTAGTTTATAGTGCCATTCAAATATATAACTACAGTTGTAAACTGTAATTGTTGAATTGTCTAATTCTTTTTTCAAATCTACCTCTTTGCATCATGTATTTTGAGTTTTATGTTAGATGCATATATGTTAACTATGGTTATATCTTCCTGCTATTGTGACCATTTTATCATTATGCAGTAACCTTCTTTGTCTCTGGCAATATTTTTGTCTTAAAGTCTTTTGCCTAATATTAATGTAGATACACAAATTCCCTTATGCTTACTGTTTGTATGGTTTTTCTTTAACCATTCTTCCATTGTTGCATTTTCAACCTATTGGTAAAATTTAAAGATTATATTTTGTAGAAAACATATATTTCTTTCTTGATTTTTATCAAGTCTGACAATGTCTGCCTTTTCATGTTTGCCTATTCATATTTAATGTCATTTTATGTAGTTTATGCTACATAAAAGTCTGTGTAGTTTATTGCTACTTTGTAATGTTTGCAATGCCATTTTGTAATATAGTGAGACCCTGTTTCAAAAACAGAAAATAAAAAGGGCTCCCAGTATACACACACACAGGTATACACACACGCACACACACACACACACACACACACACACACACACACACATACACACACACAGGTTCACTGTAATTATACATCATATTGAGATATAGAGTGATAGGAATAGACATGCACCTATTTGGAGCATTCCATTCCAGACCCCACTCCCCTCCCTCCCCTTCCCAGTACATGTCTTCAGGATTGGCACTGGTACTTTAATATATGTACATAGCATTATTCCAGCTATTACCTTCTTTACCTCTCTAACCCCCCCTGCCCTCCCCTAAACCTTCTCCATCTCTCCATTGGAGTCTCTGCTGAGGTAATCTGAAGTTACCCTTGTTTCCAAATTTCTATCTAGCTTCAATATGTAACTATTCACTTTTTGAGACTGGTTAATCTCACTTAGCATAATATTCTCGAGTTCCATCCATTTTCCTGCAAATAACACACTTTGCTCTCCTTTTGGCTAAGTAGAATTCCGTCGTGTATGCACCACAGTTTTTTGATCCTTTCACTTGTTCATGGACACATGTGTCATCACCTGTTTATTTGTTTTAGCTGTATTTTAAAAAGCTATTCTCTTAACTATAGTTCCATATATTAAAGTGTGCATATTTAACCTCTTTAAATCAACTTCCAGTATATATTGACTTAATTCTAGTAAAATACGACAACTTGGCTACAATATGGCTCCATTTCCTCTCTTCTTTTCTGCAACTGTACATTATATCTATGCATATTTTAAACCCAATGATAAAATCACATGTTTTTGTGTGTGTGGTACTGGGGATTGAAACCAGGGGCATTCTGCCTCTGAGCTACACCCCCCAGCCTTATTTTATTATTTTTTATTTTGAAACAGGGTCTCACTAAGTTGCTGAGGCTGGCCACAAACCTGTGATCTTCTTGTCTCAGTCTCCTAAGTACTAAGATTACAAATGTACACCACCATGCTGGGCAAAAAAATCACATGTTTTAAGTTAAGTGAGGAAAAAAGATTGCTTTTTCCTCCTCAGTGTTGGTCACAGTTTCCTCTTTCTTGGGTTCAGTTTTTTTGTTGTTGTTGAAAACCAACCATTTTAGATAAACATCATAGCAACTCTGGGTTGTTGTTTGTATATCCAGATATTTACAGTCTCTGGTGATCTTTATTTCTTGCCATAGACTAGATTTCCCATCTGTTATTTTCCTTTCACCCTGAAGGATCTCTTTAGTTCTCGAGGGGTATATCTACCAGCAACAAATTATTTCTGTTTTTTAATCTTTATTTTACTTTTATTTTTGAAGACAATGTTACTAGATGTAGAATTCTTGCATGATCTCCCCCAATAAGCAATTTGGATGTCATTTTACTGCTTTCTTGATCTTATTATTTCTGTTAAGTCCATCATCATTAATTATATTGTACGGGAGAATTAAGCACTGGGGTACTCTACCACTGAGCTACATCCCAGTCCTTTTTAATTTTTATTTTGAAATAGGATCTCACGAAATTGCCCAAGCTGGCCACAAACTTGTGAACCTCCTGCCTCAGTCTCCAGAATAGCTGGGATTACAGGTGTGCCCCACCACACCTGGCAAATGTATGGGATGACTCATTCTTCTTTGCTTTCAAGACTTTTTTCTTTGTGTCTTTTGTGAGTTTTATTATAATGTCTCAGGTTGAGATTATCATTATGTTTATCCTACTTGATGTTTGGTGAACTACTTGGATCAGTAGACTAATATTATTTTAATCAAATTTAAAAAGTTTCGAGCTATTGTATTTTTTCAACCTTTTTTCAGTCTCTTCCTCCTCACCTCTTCTTCTGGGACTCCCCTTACATAGATTGCAAGTTCTATGATGGATTTTTGAGTTAATGTTTGAATAAGGTGTGAGATGTGGGAAACAATTTTGAGTTTAGAAATTATTGGCTTGCAAATCTACCGCTTTCTGCTTGCTTTGATGGAAGGCCATCAGAAGGGGTCACTGAAGGCAGTGGCTCCTGCTCTTGCTCTTTCTGCTAAACTTCTTTTTAACATAAAAAAAAATCAATTTACCAGGCTTCCTGTTGAGGTATCCTAGAGTTACGGTTCAAGTACACAATTAACTGTTGTAATGCTTGATATGCGCTAATCAAAATATAGATAACCTCTTCATTCCTCTTTAAAGAAAAACAATTTGAACTTTGTATGACCTTTTGTAGTAAAAGGGAGGCTTGAGATTTGATCAAGGAGGTTGGCTCTCTTGCCTTCTCCCCTCTCACCTCTCAGTTCAAAAACATTGTGTTGAGAGAATTGAGTCGTGTTTGACCCCAGAGGAGCTCAAAGGCTAATTAGCCTGATTTGATCAGTGCATGCTACGTGAATCTGTTCAAACATCACACTGTATCCCATTAATATTGTTACATGTTAATAAAAACATAAAATTTGTATTTTATTGCATATTAATAAAAATTAGATTATTACATGTTAATAAAAATTAAATTTTTTATTTTTGCCAGGTGTGTAAGCCAGTGCTTGGGAGGCTGAGAAAGGGGGATCACAGGTTCCAGGACAGCCTCAGCAACATAGTGAGACTCTCAGCAACCTAGTGGGACCCTGTTTCAAAACAAAAAATAAAAAGGGCTGGGGTGTAGCTCAGAGGTAGAATGCCCCTGGGCTCAGTCTCCAGTACCACACATATAATTAAAAAGCATCACATTTGGAATTGGAATCCCTCTATGTTTCACTGTAATCTGTACATTAGCAGGTTACTGAATATCTCTGAGTCTTAGTTTCCTTATCTGTAGAGAGGAATGAGGACTCCAAGAGTTTCTGTGAGATAATATAGGAAATGCTTGATGGAGTCAACACAGACCAGTGACCAAAAATGTAACAGTTATTATTATGGTCATTATCTTCAGAAGTACGGTCATGTTTGGGGTGTGCCTATGTATGTTAACATACTACATAGAGAGAGGCTTCCAGCATTAAAAAGGAGTACTACTAGAAAGGTGTCACCATTTTTCTTTGTCCATGATGCCAGCAGATGCCTTTCAGAATGAAAGTGCCTTTTTGTCTTGGGATTCCTTTGTTGTTTTAAAAGTTGCAACCAAATAAACCTTTTACTGGAAGAGTGTGCATATGGGAGTGCAAAATACCGCAGCCCTCAGGAAATTAGGGAGAACCTGCTTCAAAATAAAAAATAGAATAAGGATGGGGGTGTAACTCGGAGGTAAAATGCCCCTAGGTTCAATCCCAGTACAAAACAAAGTGTAATAGTGTCTTTGACATCAATAAATTTAGCATAAATAAATAAATAAATGTAAACTTTCAGTTGGTTAAAATCACGAAACAAAGATGATTAGCATACTTTAAAACAATAGATAGAGTTTTTGCAGCTGAAATAGAGGTAAAGTCAAGACCCAAAAGGGTCCATGTCATGGGATCCATTCCTTTGCATCTAAAACAGGAACTAGTTGGCACATTGTGTGAGAAAGGACAGATAAGTTGTCAATGGAGAATCCCTCCTGACATTTTACTTTAATAAAACAATCCTCTAGTGTTCTCAGCAGGGAATGCATCATTTATGAATAAAGAATGATTAACAGCTCAAAGGAATTTGCCACAGTTTGTTTTTTGGAGTCAAGTGCACTATTGGGTATGCAGTTTAAATAGTTCACAGCCAGACACAAGGGTCACACATTTTATGCTTCCATTTCAATGAAATACATCATGTGTAATTCACTGTTTTTAGCATATGGATAAGGTGTTCAACCATCACTACTATGTAAATTAGTGTTCGTTGTTCATGTACAAGTGTACAATTCAGTGTTTTTACTATAGTTACAGTTATGCAATCATCACTGCTATGTACAATTCAGAGGGGTTTTTTTAGCATATTCACAAGTGTATAATTCAGTGTCTTTTATTATATCAAAGTTGTACAACATTACTATTTTGGAATTTACCACTAAATTCCAAAACATTTTAATTTCCTCTAAAATAAACACCTACCCATTAGCAATCAGTTTCCATTTTTCCTTCCCCATTTTCTGTCTGTATGAATTTACCCATTCTGAGTATTTCACATAAATGGAATCATACAACATGTGACCCTTGTGTCTGTCTTTCAAAATTAACTCAATGTTTTCAAGGTTCATCCATGTTGTAGCACATGTTGTAGTATTTCACTTCATTCTAGAGCTGAATAATACTGCATTTTATGGCTTTCTATGCATTTTGTTTATCCATTCATTTGGTTGACATACACTTGGGTTGTTTCTACCTTCTGGTAATAATGAATAGTGCCATTCTGAATATTCATGTACAAGTTTTTGTGTGAACATTTGTTTTACTTCTTGCAGAGATTCTTAGGGGTAGATTTGTTGGTGTGTGTGTGTGTGTGTGTGTGTGTGTGTTTTGAGGAAATAACTCTTTCAAAGCGGAGTAACTTTTAATTTGAAGGTTCTTGTTTGTTTCCTCCTTCCTGCCCTGTACACCATTTTTCTAAAAGTTTTGTAGTTCTAGTCAAGTATGGTGGAGCATGCCTGTAAACCCAGTACTTGGGACACCGAGAGAGAGGAGGATCCTAGGTTCACGGCCAGCCTCAGCGACTTAGCAAGGCTCTCTGCAACTTTGTGAGACCCTGTTTCAAAATAAAAAATGAAAATAGTAGCTTAGGGGTAAAATGCCACTGGGTTCAATCCCCAGTACCAGAAAAAAAAGGTTTGTAGTTCTGTTTTACATTTAAGTCAATGATGGATTTGAGTTAATGTTTGTATAAGGTGTGAGATTTGGTTCATGATTGGTTTGTTTGTTTGCCTGTGGTGATCAACAGCTCCGGCATCATTTCTTAAAAAGTCTGTATTTCTTCCACTGAAATGCTGTTGTGCCTTTGTCAAAATCAGTCAGGAATGTTTATATGGGTCTATTTTTGGGTTGACTCTTTGCCTCCATTGATCCATAAGTCAATCTCTCTGACAATAGCATTCATTCTTGATTACTGCAGCTGTATGATAAATCTTGAAATTTGGTAGAATTGTTCCCCCCACTCTATTTTTCTTTTCAATATTGTTTTAGCTCTCCTGCTCCTTTTGCCTCTCCATGTAAATTTTAGGATATTCTTTTTTATATCTACAATAGATCTTGATAGCATTGTGATAGGACTGACATCAAATCTATAAATTAGTTTAGGGACAATAGACACATCTCTCTTACCTTAACTTTTAAAATTCATGAACACAGTATGTCTCTCCATTTAGCCTCTTACTATGGGGATTAGTAGACTGATTTTGAATGATCAAACAATCTTGCAGGTTTGAAGTAAATCATACTTGGTTGCAGTGTATAATTGTTTTTATAAATTGCCAATTCTATTTATTAAGATTTTCTATATGTATATTCATGAGAGGTATTGTTCTATAATTTTCTCTCTTCTTTTTTTTTTTTTTTTTTTTTGCTGTACCAGGGATTGAACCCAGGGGCGTTCTACCTCCGTGCTACACCCCCAGCCCTATTTTTTATACTTTATTTTGAAACCAGGTCTCACGAAGTTGTGGAGGGCCTCACTAAGTAGAGAGAGAGAGAGAGAGAGAGAGAGAGAGAGAGAGCGCGCGAGCTGAGGCTGGCCGCGAACCCGGATCTTCCAGTCTATGCCTCCCAAAGTACTGGGATTACAAGTGTGCGCCACCATGCTTGGCATTCTCTCTTCCTTTTTATTGTCTTTGCTTGATCAAGTCAGTATCTGGAGCTCACAGTCTAACCAGAATCATAAATAGGAAATGTAACTGGAGAACAATATGGTGAGTGTTCTAGCAGAGGCCAATACTAGGGCCTATGGAAAGTCGGACCTAGCAATCAGGAAGATGAGCAAATTGCATCCTTGAGGATGGGAGGCACTTGTGAAGGGGAGAGAGAACATTAATGTGTGTGTGTGTGTGTGTGTGTGTGTGTGTGTGTGTCTATGTCTGTGTATCATTGTAAATGGAGTTTCACTTGAATTTTGTTACCCATACTTATTGCTATTATGCAGAGATACAATGATTTTTTTGTATATTTATCTTGTATTTTGTGACCTTGCTGAATTCGTTAGTTTATTTATTTAGGCGATAATGGTTTCCATTCTTGTTGAGTTTCCCTTCCATCTGCCTAAAAAGACTTATCTCCTGGTACTCATCACTCTTTAACAGTTTGTCCTTTTCATGTGAAAAGAAAGTTTAGTCTGTTATTAGCAAGTATATTGTAAGTCTAAGCATTGCCTCATACACCTTGCTGGAGAAGTAGCTGGTTGCTTCACTTAATTCATACTAAGTGGTCGTGACTATTCATCTCATCCTTTTTTTTTCAGGGTCTGAATAAGTGCTTCATTCACTTGATCTACTTAGGATATCTTGTGGGATACAGAGTAAAAAAAACAGAAAAAAAGCTCAGGTATGTCATGGAAGAGATGCAGGTAGGAAGGGTGCTTCAACATGTTAACAGTTCTCAAATTTAGAAGCAACTCAGACCTTCCAGAGGAGCTTCTCAGACATACCCTGCATGAATTAAACCAGAATCTTTGGCAGTGGGGTCATAACAGACTTTTATAACATGAAATTCCCTTGATAAGTTTAATGTGCAACCAGAGTCACCATCCTACGTGTTTAAGCTGCTAACTGTGATTTACCATTTGCAAGAGAAAAGTGGGACAGGGGCCTGAAGGAACACTTCACTGAAGAAGATGTAATGCCACGTGTTGAGTTAAACTGTTTTTTTTTTTTTTTTTGGTAATGAGGATTGTACCCAGAGGCATTCTATCTCCAAGGCACATCCCTAACCCTTTTTGTTTTTTATTTGGAAACAGGGTCTTCCTAAGTCTCTGGGGTTCTCTCTATGTGTCTGAGATTGGCCTTGAACCTGAAATCCTCCTGTCTCAGCCTGCGAAGTACTAGGAGAGATTACAGGCATGCACCACCACCCCAACCTTAGTTAAACTAATTCATCACACTACCCACTTTTCAAGTACTCAATAGCCACATGTGGTTAGTGGTACTGTATTATACAGTGCTGGAAAACTTTCCTGTCATTGAAGAAAGTTCTATAGACACCTCTGGAGAGAGGAAA
Organism: Glis glis; assembly: GCA_004027185.1. Classification (NCBI taxonomy): domain Eukaryota; kingdom Metazoa; phylum Chordata; class Mammalia; order Rodentia; family Gliridae; genus Glis; species Glis glis. The sequence goes on along the minus strand of PVJS01045780.1, from coordinate 8,235 downwards.
ATACTACAGATACAGATTTGTGGGTTATGTGGAAGATGATGAATTCATTAATGAGGATGAAGCATCTTAGGGAGAATTTGTGAAATAAGAAAGAGAAAGAATGTCTAGGATATAGATTTGAGAAACCCCAGCAATAAGGAATGTACAGGGGAAAAGGATTCTATAAGAGATAATTCAGAATCAAGTGACCAGAGACTAAGAAGAACTAGAAGACCTGATCCCCAGGACAGAACATGAGAGCACCAGGAAAGGAATCCTGACCTCTCAAAGGTCAAATCGGAGAGTTCTAAGAAGAGGCCAATGGATCTGGTAGCTGGGGACACTAGTGACGACCTTTTTGTTACATTTTTGGTTTCACCATGGGTCATTTTTCTTAGCTCAGTATAGAAATAATGAGCCAAAAAACTCAGTTGTAAAGCTAAAGTAGGATTTATTAGAGCGACAGGTGAGCATCTCACACACAGAGGAGAGTGAGATGGAGTGCTCAAAAGGAAATACTACCATCTCCTAGACCCTAGACATATGGATTTCGGCTTCCTTAGCTTGTAGGAAATGGGATGTGAGGACAAGCTGAACTGTCACCCCAGGATGGATGTGAGAACAAGCTGGTCTCAGGATATGCCTTCATCAGCCATTGGCACCATCATAGGGTCTTTTCCTCAGTCCTTACTGCCCGAGACTGGAAAATTCCCCCCTCTCTTAGGAAGTTGCATATATCCATAGGCATAGGAGTGGGGGTGTTGTATGTCCAGTCTAGCTACTTCCATGCTGAGAGGGGACAATGTGGAGCCCCAGACTTAGGGAGCATGCAAGTAACCTGTCACACTGGGGAATGTCCCAGATCCCTGGGACCATCCAAGGGACTCATAGATGTTCATTCATGGTTCCATCTGGAGCACCATCTGGGGCTTGATGGCTTTGATCCTGTTGGAGACACACTTGACCACATAATTTAGTAGACATGGGCCAAATATAAGCATAAGTAGAATGACCACTAAGGGTCCCAAAAGAGGTAGGAACCAAGTCATGGAGGGTAAAACAGTCTTGACAGATTTCCATACTGAGGAACTGTCAACTTTACTGAAGTTGAGTAGCCATTATACTTGCTCATATATTTTGTTGATGTTGGACTTTATTATCCCTGATGTGTTAATGTAGGTACAACAGGTTTTAAGGTTGCACACACGCCACCTTTGTCTGCAGATAATGATCATTCAGTTGTCAAATACCACCCCCACTAAGGATTCATGGGCCATTTTGAGACCTTGCAAAGCATCGCCAGTGCTGACGAGGAAGGTTTCAAGGGCACAGGTTAGATTTTTAATAGTGGTCTTGTGATATGCAAACCCTCCCCAATGGACTAGTAATCCAATAGCTAATGCAGCCTCTGCCATTAGGAGTAGTACCTCTCTTTTGGCATGGTAGTGCCCTTCTTATGTTGAATACTTGCACCTTGTAGAAGCTGCTGGTCACCTGACCCCTCAGAGCACACTGGCCTTGGAAATGCTTATTGTTGATGCAGGCAAATTGCTAAAGCTGTATGAGAGCACTATAAAGAGCCTTCTGGAAAGTTAGAGCTAGGGAGCTTATTTCGAGGGTGGCCACACAGGAAGAGATAGCCTGTGGGGGCACAGGCTTGTTGGTAGGTAGAATCTCTAAACCTCCAAGTAAAGTTAGTGAGCCATGAGGGTTTATTGCTGCAATTGGGAGACAGTAATCCCCCTCCCTGGAATAGTTGGCAGTATAGCCTAAATTAGGGAGATATTCTTATATGGGAGGCCCCTCCTGTTTCAGGACATAGTCTTAGGATTCCAGATATTAGCAGACTATGTCACCCAGGTGACTGTTTAACAACAAGCTTTGGGTAAACTTTTCCAAAATCCTGGCAGTTGGGTTTTATTACTACCCTAATAAAACCTACTGTTGTACCTGCAACAGCCTAGGCACAACCAAATGTCACCCTCATCCTGCTTGTTTTTATCAAAGTCCCCGCTCTCTTTTGAGTCTCTTTGGGAATCCAAATGATCTATCTAAATTCCTTTTTAAAAGGTCTTGTGTGGGAATCCCCCTCCCTATGTCCATACTTCCTGCCTCCAACAGGACCCATCAGAGTACTTGCCAAGCTAATCAAACTCGTAGGTACCCTAGAGAATTTGGTCCATACAGTACTTCTCACTGCGGTGTGTGGGTGGGATCTCTGGGGGGAGGATGGGAACAAAAAGTGCCAGTGGGAAAAGGAGAGCCCTGTGAGATTTAATTTGCCAGTCGTGTGACAGGTCCGCATTAGAGCCATAGGGAGTACTTGCCATCAGGGGGCTTCTACTTCTTGAGCCAATTTGAGATGTCATTTTAATATCCCATTGGCCCTTTCTACTTTTTTCCAGAGGATTGGGGATGCCAAGCACAGTGCACATTAAAGTCAATACCCAAGCCCTGAGGAATGCTTTGGGTAACCTCAAATTTGAAGACTTGCCCATTGTCACAATGACAATTACAATTGTCATTGTAATGAGCGGGGAACTCAGAAGTGGGGAATAATTTTTTGAAGTAGAATTTTTACTACCTCCTGTGCCTTTTCTGATTTGCAAGTGAAGGCCTCTACTCACCCCATGAAGGTATCTACTAGCACCAACATCAATCTGTGTCTCTTTCCTTCCGGCATGTGAGTAAAATCAATTTGCCAATCTTCCCCATACTGTCTGCCTGGTGGACTTAATAGGCTATTTTTAGGGTTAATCGTGAGGTAGATTTCACATCCCTGTATGATGTGACTCGTATCCTGTGTCAACACTCCCAATACTACCCCTCTTTTCAGAGATGTACAAATTGAATTATCTTGTGTAGGCAATCCAAGAGCTAGTGCCTCACTCAGGGCATGTTTTAACCTTTTAAATGCCTGCTTTGCTTTGGGGGGGACACTCCAGGAGATTAGGACATTTCTGGCATTCTTTAAGAAATTTGTACAAGGATCGTGCTATCTCGGCATAGCCCAGGATCCATATGCGACTATGACCTGCAGCTCCCCCAAATCCACAAAGTTGTCATGGGGTGCCGGGGAGAGGGAAACTGAGTATAGGCTGTACTCTCTCTGACCATAAAGAGCAAGAGTCCCCTCTTAGTATGATCCATAAGTAAGTAACTTGGGTCTCACAAAGTTGAGCCTTTTCTTTTGAAACTTTATAGCCTCTTTGAGCCAAGAAATCAAGGAGAGGGACTTCCCTGAGGAAGTCCTTCTTCTCCTGTGCCTTCTCACAGTCCCTCAGGGAAGGACAAGCCTGCAGAAGGTTTCTACATATTGGAGGAGCATGGCCTAGGGGGATTCCAATCCTCCAGGGCCTTAGCCAGGGCCTGCCCAAATATGTGTGGGCTGTCCCTGAACCACTGAGGCACCACTGTCCAAGTTAAGTGGCATCCACCTCCCTTGGGTTCTTCAAAGGCAAAAAGAAGCTGGCTATCTGGATGGAGGAGGATGCAGAAAAGGACATCTTTTAAATCCAGAATAGAGTAGCACTGGGTTCCACTGAGAATGTGTGTCAGTAAAGTATGATTAGGAACCACCGGGTGGAGTGGGACCACTGTCTTATTCATAAGCCTGAGACCCTGCACCAGATGCCATTTGTCCTTTCATTTCTGCATGCCCAGGATAGGGGTGTTGTAGGGACTGACACATTCTACCAATAAGCCTAGGCTTAACGGGTGACTGATGGGCAATAGTCCTTCTTTTACCTCAGGTCTGAGGGGATATTGTTTTTGTCAGGGAAAGGTGGACAGGTCCTTCAGCTTAATGAGGACAAGTTTGGCGGAAAGGGCTCATCCCAAAGTTCTGCCATTTGTCCACACTGTTGGATTGATGTCTATTTCCATTAAAGGGAAGCACCCAGGTGGTTCTGAAGGGAGAATTAGTGCCACTTTGGTTTTTGACATTATATCTTGTCCCAGCAGTGGAACTGGGGTCTCTGGTATGACTAAGAAGGAGTGAGAGAAGTAGAGGTCATCCCAGGAGTCAGCTAAATCTTGAGTAAAGAAGTGTTCAAGGGGTTGTCCTGATAAGTTCCGAACAGTCACTTTACGAGAGGATCTTGGATGAGGGGAAAAGGCAACACAGAGAATCTGGCTCCTGTGTCCATGGGGAACGAGATAGTCTGTGATACCACCTTTAGGGTTGCCCAACGTTCTTCAGTCTTGGCCCAGGTGGTGGGAGCCTGGAGAGGTGGCCCTTGGTCCCATCATTGAGTACCTGGATTTAATGACTTTCAATGGTTCCCCCTACACTGAGGGAAAGGCTTTGGAGGATGTTCACAGAGGGAGGCATTCACATTTGAAATGCCCCAGCTTCCTACACTTGAAGCAGACCTGAGCCTGGGCCCCTGTGGGATTAGCACCCATATGCATGGCAACCAGGATTTCTCTATGATGTTTTTCCATTTGTTTTTCATGTTCCAAGTCTCTATTATAATAGACAGAATTAGCAGCCTGCATTAACTGGTCCAAAGTGGACTTTTCTGGATCTGATACCAGTTTTTGGAGTTTCCTCTTTATATCTGTGTAGATTAGGTTAAAAAAATGTCTCTGAGAATGGCCTCCCCCTCTATTGAGTCTGGAGTCAAATTAGTGAATTTTACCATGGCCACCTCAGTCTTTCTAGGAAGGTCATTGGGGACTCATTTGGCCCTTGATGTATGGCTGCCAACTGGCCATAATTGAGAGGCTTAACTTTAGCTTTTCTCAGTCCTTCCAGTATGCAATATAAATAGTGACTTCTTTCCCCATCATGCCTCTCATTCTCAGGGTCCCACTTGGGGTCTTGTAACAGTACTGCATCTGATCTTGTTGTAACCTGCTGAGTTATTCTTACTGAAGGTTTTTGGGTGGTGTAATAGTTATTACCTGGCTCTCTGGCTTTTTCGTACACTCGATGTCTTTCTAGTGAGGCCAGAATCTGATCTAAGAGTAACTTGACATCTTTCCATGTGAAGTCATATAAAGAGGTGAGTAACTCAAAGGCCTGCACATATTGGTTAGGGTTGGTGGTATAGCTACCAAGGTCCATTTTTATTTCTGTAAGCTCAGCTAGCAGAAAAGACTTATGGGTGATATGGGGTCCGAATTAATCTCCTCTCATGACCACAAGGGTAAACATTCCCCCTTGTCCCCCTGGTACTGGCCCTGTTTTTTCTTAATTTTGGGTGCCTTCTGAGTCCCCTTGTCATGAGGGGCAGTATCACAATATGGAAGATGCATGTTCAGGCCCTATCCCATAGGTGCTAAGGGGTGTTCCTTAGGCGCCATGGCTCCTATTGTGCTGTCATCTTGTTTTGCTGGGGTCAACTGGTTTTTAGATTCTGCTTAACCATTGCTACCAAAAGTTTTTCAACTTTGCAGTCTTTGAATAAGTTTGGATGGTTTCAGAGATAAAAGAAAAGCTGAATATATGTCACTTCTCCCCACTTAACTCTCCTTCCTACAGAATAGATCTAGCTGCAGGATAGTATATTAGTTTAGGCTTCCCTGTGCTGCCCAGTTCTCTCTGTCCCCCCAGTGAGTATTGTGGCCATGCTTGAGTGCAGAAGAAAACAAGAGCTTATTTCTTTAGGATCTGGGGATCAAACTTATCTCAGTGTTGGAGGATGCATGCCAGGGGAGTTCGAGCTTTCACCTGGGACTGCTAGGATCCCATCTATGAAAGAAAGGGTGTACTTATTGGATTGTGCTTGGAAGATCACCCTCCTTCCTCGAACCCCTGATAGAAGGTAGAAACCCAGAACCAGGGGCAAGTAGGGCTAGGCATCATCCATGGGCTTTGTGAGAGTGGCCTCATGGCCCACCAGTGTGAGGCTTTGCCACTCTTGCCTCTGCCTCAATTCATCTTCCCCTGCCTGTTCTCCCTCCTCTCTTTGTCTGAGTGGGGTCCCCTTATATCCTCTCTTATATCCCAGGTAGCATTGGTGTCTCTAATTGCTGAAACACCATAATTCCCAAGATACTTGTGACAGAAATGGATGGATGGTGGCTACTAGAGCCAGGCTTTTGAGCTAGAAGCCATCCCTCCTGTTGCAATTCCTCCTCCTTTTCTGTCTCACGATTATTCCCATTTCTGTCTGGCAGGGGCAAAGACCCAGGGTCCCTAACCAGGTGATAATGACCATGTAAGGATAACCTTTCTTTTTAGTCCCAATCCCCTCTGCCTTCAAGTGTATTCTAGGACTACATTCTGTTAGATGACAAAGGGGCAGGACCCAGGGCCCAGAGGACAGAGGTCCCTGTTGTTAGGAATTATAGGAACAAAAGGAAACACAAATCGACAGCAAGGAATAGGCTTTATTAAGGGATAAAACCTGGGAGATGGTGTATGGGGTAGAGTGGAAAGGGGAGGGTCTGTTGCCATTTCAGATGGAGGATTGGGTGACAGCAGGTGGTAGAGACCTGAGGCAGTTCGAACTGTACATCTGGGCTTGGAGCCCAGAGTGAGCAGGCAGTGCCTGAGGGAGGAGTCTGGGCTTGGAGCCCAGAGCAGCACAGCTCCCAAGGGAGGAGTCTGGCGGCAGGTGCTTTTCCCAAGCTCAGCTTCCCACAGGGCTTTTTAAAAAGTGACCCATCATAGGCAGGGACAAAATTGATGAGCACTCAGGGGGAGCACACAAGACAAGGATGGGCTTCCCTGGAGCCTCAATGTAAGCTGTGACACCAGTTTAGTCCTGCTTGTGTGGCAATAGGCTGAAGAGCATCACCCGGTAGGGCATGAAGCTCTGGGTCACTTAGCAGCAGCCACTTAGCCTTTTAGCAAGCACGGAAGAGGTCCAGTGTCCCTACTGTCTGTCCTACACTATTCATAGGGATGCTCTGCTGGAGCATCAGCCGTAGCTACACCGTGGCTGGGGAGGGGGGACTCCACAGACAAAAAGAGCCTCGTGGTGCTAGAATTCATGATCATACACACGGTTTTGTTCCTGAAAGGGGGGGGTCACTGACCTTGCGAGATGAAGTGGCATCAGACCACCGTTGGGCATCACCATTGAGCAACAGTTGGGCGCCAAAAGTGTTAACGCTTTCAGGTTCACTGTGGGTCATTTTTCATAGCTCAGTATAGAAATAATGAACCAGAAAACTCAGTTGTAAAGCTAAAGGATTTATTAGAGTGACTGGAGAGCATCTCACACACAGAGGAGAATGAGAAGGAGTGCTTGAAAGAGAGACACCGCCGGGCGTGGTGGTGCACACTTGTAGTCCCAGTACTTTGGGACGCAGAGACCGGAGGATCCGGGTTCGCGGCCAGCCTCAGCTCTCTCTCTCTCTCCCTCTCTCTCTCTCTCTCTCTCTCTCTCTGTACCTAGTGAGGCCCCTCCGCAACTTTGTGAGACCTGGTTTCAAAATAAAGTATAAAAAATAGGGCTGGGGGTGTAGCGCGGAGGTAGAACGCCCCTGGGTTCAATCCCTGGTACTGCAAGAAAAAGAAAGAGACACCCCTGTATTCTAGACTCCAAGTCTTCCTATATGTATTTCAGCTTCCTTACCATGTGGGAAATGAGATGTGAGGACAAGCTAGACTGTCTCCCCAGGATGGATGTGAAAATGAGCTATTCTGTCATCATAGAATGGGTGTGAGAACAAGCTGATCTCAAGGTATGCCTTTATCAGCTGCTATTTGAATGGTTATAGGGTCTATTCCTGAGTCCTCACTGACGGAGACGGGAGCAGCCATGTCAATGGTCACAGGATGTTTTCTTGAATCCTTACTGTCTGAAAACAGACCATTTCCAGGATATTTTTAGCCAGGTGAGGCTTGAGTCAAACTTCTATGAAAGAGAAAAAATGGTAAGGAACTAACACACCAAGTATAGCATTCTCTTTCAGAAGTGGATGAATAGCCGTGGGTATGGGAGTTGAGAAAAGCAAGACATTTTTCTGAGACAGAAAAAGGCTTAAATATATTTGTAAATTAAAGACAAAATAAGAATTTAAAAATACCAACAAGATAAACGATGGATGGATGCCTGGAGGAGGTGATAAGAATTGGGACAGGAAGCTGGGTGTGGTGGTACATGCTTGTAATCCCAGTACTTGGGAGGTAAGACAGGAGGATCACAGGTTGGGGGACAGTCTCAGCAAGTAGTGAGACTCTTATCAACCTAGTGAGACCCTGTTTCAAAATAAAAATAAAATACAGCTGGGGGTGTGGCACAGAAGTACAATACACCTGTGTTCAATCCCCAGAACTGCAAAAAAAAAAAAAAAAAA
>PVJS01045779.1:0-16096 GCA_004027185.1 Glis glis | reverse complement strand
GTGTGTGTGTGAGTGTGTGTGTGTGTGTGTGTGTGTGTGTGTGTGTGTCATGTGTCACTGTCCTGTTTTGAGAAATGCATTGTAGGACAGTTTGGTCCTTGTGGGGTATTTATTTTATTTATTTATTTTTCAGTACTGGGAATTGAACCCAGGGGCATTCTACCTCCGAGTTAGACCCCCAGCCCTATTTTTAATTCTTTATTTTTGAAACAGGGTCTCACTAAGTTGTGGAGGGCCTCACTAAGTAGCTGAGGCTGGCCATGAACCTGCGATCCTCCTGTCTCAGCCTCCTAAATACTGGGATTACAAGTGTGTGCCACCACGCCCAGCTCTTGTGGGGGCATTTTAGTGGGTACTTACACAAACCGAGATGGCTACAAGGTCACCAGGTGATTCAAGCTCATGGGACCATTGTATGTGTGGCCGGTCACTGACCAGAAAGTTACACACACATGACTGTATAGGTAACTTGAAACTTACCGAGTTAACCATACCAAAGTGTGCGGTTCAGGGGCCGTGGGCACATTCACTCTGCTGTGAAGTCATCACCGCCGACCAGCTCCAGATTCTCTGTCTACCCCAAGCAACACTCCATCCAGAAACCCTCACGGCCCCTCCCCACCCCGGCAGCCTCCTGCCGACTTCCTGTCTCCCTGGGTTCGACCACTCTAAGGACCCTGTGTAAGGTTTATCCTAAGGATAAACGCGATGGAGCGTTTATCCTTCTTGTGATACAGCTTATCTCACTCAGCAGAATGTCGTCAGGTTTATCCAGGGGGTAGCTGGTGCCAGAGCTTCCTTCCCGGGCCAGGCTGGACCATCCTCCATTGCAGACTGAAACACCTCTTTTGAAGTGCCAACGGGCAGAGGAGGTGGGAGGTCACTGAGCTCCGGAGTGACCTGAGCTGGTGGGGCTCCGGCTTTGAAGTGGGGTGCTCTGGGCTTGGGCTCTGGCTCTTGTTCTCATCCTCAGCCAGCTCTGCTGTCTCTGAGCCCTGGGAAAGGGAGCCGGGCTTGCCGCCCTGTGAGGCCACTGGGAAGACCCCACAATGGCTGCAAGGGAGACACCAAAGGGCGCTGTTGTACTATGGAAGGAAGGAAAGCTGGGGTCCCCGGGACAGCCTGGGCTTACAGAGAGCTAGCGGACGGGGAAGCTGGGGCCTGTCCTTGCATTTCCAGCAGCTTCCTCCGTGTCTGTCTGTCCTGGGCTGCAGTGCAGGCTTCCCAGTGGGAGCTGCCCGACCCGGCCCTGGGGCCTCCACTACGGGGACTGCCCGGGCCTGCCTGTTCTTTGTCACCAGCCAGACAGCGGCAACTCCTTGTGATAGGGCGTTTGGGCTAAATTAAAACCAGTGACCTGCAAATTAAGGGCCCCAAATCCCATTACCCGCTCCATAGCAATCTTGCCCGCATTCTCTTCGCTCCCGTTTAGGCTGGGGCCTGTCAACGGCCGTTAGAGCCGCTTGGTTATGAATCTGTCACTTGGTTGGAAACCCGGGCTCCACTTTCAGCAGACTGAATTTGTCTCCACATTTGTGCAAGTTATTTTTTTTTTTTAGAGTAATTGCCCACTTTACCCCCCATTCTTCTTGTCTGTGTTGTGAATGTTCTTATTTAAAGTGAAACGGGGGAGCTATTGTTAGCCCAGGGATGGATCAAGGGACCATACAAACCTGTCAAAATGCGCCATGACAAATCTAGGTTATTTTTCTGCAAAGATAGTTTGCAGGGCTGGATTTAAAGCCAAACGGAGCTTCAAAGTGTACAGTGTTCAAAGTGTTTTCATGGTCTTTGATAAGAGGCCGCGCGTCCGTCCCATCTGACAGTGGCCTTGGGCAGGCGATAGGGCCTCGCATGCAGATGGAGTTCTGCCAAGCAGTCCAGACTGGGACTGGCATGGGCCACTTCAGGGACAGCCCCAGTCGGCAGAAACAAAGTCACGGCCAGTCTTGGTGACCAGGTGGCCCAGGACACAGAGTGGCTGGGTCCCGGGCTTGCTCTGGGGCCTTGCCTCTGTATGACTTTGGGCAAACAGCTTCCCTCCCTGGGCCTTGGTTCTCCTCTGTGAGATGAATTCTAGAATCCTGCCAGCTGTAGTCTCCTTGGAGTGCGGGTGCTGCCTGCCTCCAGGTGAGACAGGTGCCTGGGCTGGCCAGGTGCGGGCGGCTCTGTGTCCACCTCCTGTCCAGGTCTCTATGTCAAGCTTGCTTCTTTCTCACAGGAAAACAAGGCTTCCTGCAGAGACAGGACCCTCAAAAAGGCTTGGGGACAGAATTGTGTGCCTTATACATGGCCCCGAGGAGGGATTGGGGTGCTCTTAGAGCCCCTTCCACTTGCAGGGTTCCAGGCTCAGGCTGCATGCTCAGTCTCTCTCTCTAAGGAGTTTAAAACAATATATATAATTTGAGCTATTCTGTGTTCAAAAACATTAAAATAATTTTCTTTTTTTGTGGTACTGGGGATTGAACCCAGGGGCATTCTATCTCTGAGCTACACCCCCAGCCCTATTTTTTATTTTTTATTTTGAAGCAGGGTCTCGCTAAGTTGCAGAGGCCTCACTAAATAGCTGAGGCTGGCCGCGAACCCAGATCCTCCCCTCTCAGCCTCCCAAGTACTGGGATTACAAGCGTATGCCACCATGCCCGGCTAAAACAATATATATAATTTGATATTCTGTGTTCAAAAACATTAAAATAATTTTCTAGCATTTAAAAAAGTAAAAATCTATATTGTTTTTGAAAAACAGGAAGTCCTGGCCTCACTAAGCCCCCCCCCCCCCGCCAGGCCGCATCACCTGGCTCTGAGAAGCAGCTGAGCCCTTTAAGCTGGACACCTGCTGCTGCTTGCTGCAATCACCACCGCTCCCCACAGCCTCTGCAGCGGGCAGCCCGCAGTCCACAACTCTTGTCTGGTTACTCACCTTGCCCGCCTGGCTCCCTGGGAGTTTGCATCTCCAGCCCCGTGTAACAGGGTGACAGTTAAAGTCAAGGTTCCTCACAGCGTGATGGCCTGGGTCTAGAGTCTAGTTCTCCTGATGGCCAACCACGGAGCTGAGGACAAGTCACCTTGAGAGTCCCAGACCTTGATGTGCACGCAGGGCTAGAATGTGGTCCACCTCAGAGAGGGGCTGGGAGCACCAAGCAAGATGGTGTCATTGTCCCTGGTATCCATGGGCGATTGACTCCAGGACTTGTCCTGCCCCCGCCACTAAACACTAAAATTCAGCACGGATGCTCAAGTCCCTTATATACGACAGCTCAGTATTTGCATATAAATATGTGCCTCCTCCTGTATTCCTTAAATCATCTCTAGATTACTTATACTTCTTAATACAATGTAAATGCTGTGGAAATAGTTGTTATACCGTATTGTTTAGGGAACAATGAAAAGGAAAAAAATCTGTGCATGTTCAATACAGACACGGCTTTTTTATTTTTTATTGTTATTTTTCTTAAATTATAATTAAAATTGCACATATTTATGAATGTGATCTTTTGATGCATGTATATATGATGTGTAATGATCAAATCAGGGTAATTAGCATTTCTATCTCCTTAAACATTTAAAAAATTGCAACAGTGGCTCATATTTATTTGGTACGGTGTGGTGTTTCAACACATGTATACAGTGTGTATTGATCAAATCAGGGTAATTAGCATTTCCATCTCGTCACCATTTCTTTATGCTTGGAGGCTGTGAGCACTTCTCTCCCAGCTTTTCATAAAACACATAATAGGTTATTGTGACCGATAGTCCCCACTGCGCTATACAGAACACTAGAACTTATTCCTTCTGTCTAGGTGCGTTTGGTCTCCATTATCCAGCCTCCTTCCACAAGAGTTAGTTGAGTCTGTGGACGCAGAAGCCTTGGATACGGAGGGCCAACTGTAATTCATGTGAAGAGCTTCGTCCATTGTCTGTCACATGGTAATAATAATATCGTTATATATTATAATCATAACGACATAATGCGCATAACAATACAACATATAACAACCCTAAGGACCATAGAAGAGCAGAGAGCACGTGTCCTGTGCTTCCCAAGACAGGTGCTGCCCCAAGTTCTCTACACACGTGCATTTATCTAACCCTCCCAACAGCCCCTCCGGTGCAGCTCCCATAATTAACACCATCCCCCCATTTTATAGAGGATGGAATGAGGCCTGAGAGGCTAAGGTGTCATCCAGTAGAAAGTGGTAGAGTGGGGTTTGTGCTCCGGCGGTCTGACTGCCACCTCTGTACGCTCAGTTTCCTCTACACTGTCTCTACCCCAAGGAATCAGGTCCCTGCAGGGCCAGACAGCCTGAGCCTGACATTTTCTGTCAATCTGAGGCTCCGTGCTGTCTCTGGGGGTGAGCCAAGCTTTCCTGCAGCTCTACTGGGCCCTGGAGCTTGGTCTTTCCAGACAAACCTGCAAACCTGAACGAGCTGGAGATGGCAGGGGGCGTAAGGCAGGGGGTTGGAGATGCGGGGGCAGTCTGTGGTCTTCAGGAAGCCCAGGCCATTGCTCTCGTCTACGGAGGCGTAGGAGCAGATCCTTGGGTTTCAAGCCCGCCTTTGCAACCTCCTATGAGAGCTCGTCTGGCTGGGAACAAAGTGACAGCGGAGAGCTTGCGAGCCGGATTCATCCTGTTAAACAATTCACAGATCTGAGGCCAGACGCACGTTTTGAAACCCGAGGGTACAGACTGCAAGTCTCACGTCGCTTTCAGAGGCTCACCGCCCCAGAGCTGAGGACGGCGAGGAGACAGGTGGCTTCCGTGCGACTGCACTGCCCGGTTCCTGCTCACTGCGCGGGAACTCCGTCCTCTGACTGATGTGCAGAGAGGAGTGCACATGAAAGGGAGGGATGGCCTCTCCTCCCAGCCCTGGCCTTCCTCCCAACACTCCACCCCAGCCCCACTCCGGGGGAGGGAGCCCACACTGTCGTCACCATGTAGCGCCTGGGCTAGCTGGAGGAAAGAGGAGCCTGGGCCAAGTCAGTGGGCGCCGGGACAGGGAGGCCCATGGTTAGACTGTCAGCTGGACCGGATCCTCTCCACCACTTAGAAACCAAGTGGCCTTGCTGGCCTCAGTTTCATCTGTGAAATGGGATGGTATAGTGCCAATCTCACGGGGGAAGTGAGGAGGTTTGCAGGGTGTCAGGGGTCCCCTAGCAGAAGGCTCGAGCCTCTAGCCATGCGGTGAGCAGGGCCGGGGCAGCAGTAGAAGGTGCCAGGCAGGACTGGCTCTCACCTTGGAGGGGTGGAGCATCCTGAACCCCTTGGGGTCTCTTTATTTGAAGGGGGTGCTTGACGGAGATATGAAATTCTGCCTAAACTTCCAGGGGGTGCGTGAGCCCCTATGCAGGCTCAGAGCCCCTTCTGTGTTCCTGGGGAGACATCCTGACTCCTGGGCAGCACGCAGTGGCCCTTTCTGTCCTCTAGGGGGCACCCTGGCCTGGTGCTCCATACCTGAGCCACTGGGAGTACCCGTTCCTCTCCTCTGCACACAGGGAGCTGCTGGTTCCTATCCAGGGTCTGGAGCCAGAGGGCCTGGGGCTGGTTTCCAGCCAGTGCAAGGGGGCAGGATCGCTCAGCGGAGGCAGATGTGAATGCGAGTGTGCAGGTCCAGCACCCAGAGCTGGCTCGATGGATGCTGGGGCTCACATCACCCTGCTGTGGTTTGGCTGTGGTTGAAGTGTGTCCCTCGTGGGTTCATGTACTGGAATTGCAGTTCCCAGCATGGTGATGCTGGGCGGTGGTGGGACCTTTAAGAGGTGGGTTTACTGACAGGAAGTTAGGCCCTGGGGGTGCTGCCCTCAGAGGGATTAATGCTGGTCTCTCAAGCCCTGCTCCTCCCTGCGCTCTGGCTTCCTGTCCTGCCTCCTGATCTCTTCTGCTCCCTCTCCCACCATTTTGATGCAATGGGCCCTGAGGCAAAGCCGGCACCATGCTCTCGGGCCTCCCGAACCGTGAGCGTCTTCCTTTTTTCTTCATACGCTATCCAGCTTCAGGTATTTTACTATAGCAATAGTAAATGGATGAATACATGGCTGAAATCATGGCTCAGAGAGTTTGAGTACGTCGCAGTTGTGCTGGAGAGCTGCCGGGGCTGTGGTCCAGGGGCTGGCAGCATATTTTCTGGTATAGGGGTGCTGTCATCAAGACCGCTGGGCTCTTCTGTGATGTCCTTGTGGGGCTTGGTACAGCTGGTCTTCCTCCTGTCCACTGCCTGTCCCTTGGGCCAGACCCTCAGCTTGAGGCCTGGGGTCTCTCAGGAAGTCTCTGGCCCCAACGCTTCTGTCCCAGTCTTTGATGCCACCTCAGGCAGGGGTGGTGAGCTGCCAGCTGTCCACAGCAAGTGCTCCAAGTACCCTTTTTGCAGGTGGAGATAACGCAGGCCTGTCAGGCATCTGGCCCCGGCCACCCCAGCGAGCCTCTGACCTCCAAATAGCTGATGCCAGCACTCAGGGCAGACAGAATGACTGTTGTGCCCAGGTCTGGCTGGGGTGGATGGGCGAGAACATGCATATGCTTGGGAGGAGGAGGGCAGGTGGCCGTGCGGGCCAGGGAGCCATCTTGGCAGCTTGTCCAGAGTGCCACAGGGCAAGAGGGGAGGGAGGCATGGCAGAGCTTGTGAACAGGGCTGGACACTGTCCCCAGCCTCTGGGTGGCCAGGATGCTGGGCACCTGCACATAGCACAAGTCCCCACCCTGCTCCATTCATCTCTGAGCAACAAAGAAAGAGCAACTAACATTTGCTGAGTATTTATTTACGAGATGACACTGCCATGGAAATGGATTCCTTTCTATTGGGCCAGCACATGTCACATGATCTAGGTTGGCCAATCACAGAGCTCTATTCCTCAGCCATGGTGGTTGGCTCAGAATTAGGCACGTGATCCGTCAGGGCCAATCAGATTCACTTCTGGGATTTTGGCTGGAGTAATTGGGAGAGAGGCCCTCTGTTTCTTTCGCTCTTTCTCTCTCTTGGTCTGATGGTGGCCATCCTGGCTGCCTGTGAGGAGAGAGAGACTGAAAATGAAGCCAACGGAGAGGAAGAGAGAGTAGAGAGAGAGAGAGAGAGAGAGAGAGAGAAACAAGAGCAAGCTGCCAAGGCCAGCCCCCCCCCCCCTTTGCATGTCCCAAATGTGGACTCTATGTGTCCCCTTTTGGCCCCAGCTGTTTGTGCAGGCTTTCGCTTCTCATTCCAGACATTGCTCTCAGCATGTGTGCAACATGAGTTCTAATCCTCACATAGCCCTACAGGGTGGGTTTTACTCCTATCCTCAGACTAGCTGACCTAGACTGAGAGGCCACAGAGCCGGCTGGCTGGGGAGGCTCAGAGCTGGGGCCCCAGCCCTGCCATCATCGGTGAGCACCACTGCGCGCTGCTCTCCAGGCGGCATGCCGCCGGCTGCGCGTCATGGGCATTGAATAAGTGGGGCGGGGCTCCTGCTGGCTGTTGGAGCTGAGCTCGGCCTTCTCCCTCCTTTGGACGCCTGAGCCCTTCTCTGAAGGCGGCAGGTGCAGGGACACCGAGCACCTCAGCCCGGGGTGCACGTGGTGGGACTGGGCGCCTTGCAGCCAGGCCCCATGCTGGGTAGTGTCACCTCTCTGGGTGTTAACCACATTCCCAGAACAGTTTCCACCACCCTTTTGAGAGTTTGAAATGGGCTGGACCACCCTAAAATCAGCTCGGACTGGAACCATTTGTATAGAGCCTCTGAGCGCTCCTTCCCCTGGACAAGAGACTTCTTTGAGGACAGCAGAGACAGTCCTGGAACACTGGGTCTTCCTGTCTTTGAGAAATTTTTAAGAAAGGCCAGAGGTATGTTCTTTTTTTTTTTTTTTGTGGTACCGGAGATTGAACCCAGGGGCATTCTACCTCTGAGCTACACCCCCGGCCCTATTTTTTATACTTCATTTTGAAACTGGGTCTCACGAAGTTGCGGAGGGCCTCACTAAGTAGCTGAGGCTGGCCGTGAACCCGGATCCTCCGGTCTCTGCCTCCCAAGTACTGGGATTACAAGTGTGCACCACCACGCCTGGCCGGAGGCATGTTCTGAAGAAAGCGCTTGGTTCCGATTCTTATCCCCAGGTGGTGGACTCCGGATGAGCTAGAGAGAATCAGAGGTTGCTGCTCCGGCTCCTTGGCCCTGGAGACACCAAAGCCCAGGCTGGCAAAGGTAGCCCCATCTCCAACAGTCCTTCAAAAGTCAGGGTGGGCCTGGTCAGTCAGCGGGGGCTGGGAGAGGGGCTGGGGGTGGTTCCTGGGGAGCTGGCTCTCCTCTGCTTCCATCCAAGCCTGGGGCTCCCTCCTCTTCCTCCTAATCATGCTCTGTGGCCCGGGGCCAGGGAGGCGGGGCTGGTCCTGGCAGGGGTGTAGACATGGCGATGGGTTGGGGTCATGCAGCTAAAGCCCCTCCCTCCAGGCTCTCTCTGCTCACTAAGCCTTTTGCGTCTGTCCTGAAGGCGGTCAGCTGTCTGAGTGCTGGGGCTGAAGGGAGCTTCCTCCGGGGACCCCTGTCTCCCATTTCTTTCTTTTCATTCATCACTCCTGCCTGGATGTGTTAACCATGGCATGAATATTGGCTGCTCTGGGTGAGCTGGCACCCTGGGCCCTGGTTTCTAGAGGGCTCACAGGGATGTGAGTGGGAGCTATCGATGCGGCTGCTGATCCCAGCACACAAGAACCGGGACAAGAGATGGGCCAGGAAGGAGAGAGGGAAGATTACCATGCATGGAGGCCATGGGGCTCAGTCCCCTTGGGACTGTGCCGGGGGATGTGGACTAGCGCCTCAGTGCCCCACGTGGAGTGCAGGTCCGGGCTGGCTGGAGGTCTGCATGTCTAACAAATCCCTGGACAGACCAGGGGCTGCTGGCTCATGGTCCACTGGGCTAGGCACACCTCACAGTCACTCCAGTTTTTAGGAGCTGAAGTGTGTTCCCTCGAGAGATGTATGTGCTGAGTCCTACCTGCCAGCACCCTACATAGGCCCTCCTTTGGAAACTGGGTCTTTGAGAATGTGACCAGTTAAGGCCAGGCCACACGGAGTTAGGGTGGGCCTGGATCCAGTGACTGGTGTCCTCTAAGGAGAGGAGGGGAGATACAGGTACAGGGGAGTGATGGCTTCCATCTGGAGTGGTGCAGCCACAAGCCAAGGATGCCTGGAGCTAGAAGAAGCTGGAAGAGGTGGGGAGGATCCTCCCCTGGGGCCTTCAGAGGGCACAGGGCCCTGCCAACTCCCCCGGACTTCCGGCCCCTACAAATGAGAGAGAATAAACCCCTTTGTTTCCAGCCACCCAGCTTGTGGGCATTTTTTACTGCAGCCCAAGAGGGTAATGCTTAGCTAAGGATAGGGGACCTGGTTCCTTGGGTGTCAACATGCACTTCGAGCCTGACCTGTGAGTGGCTAGAGGGGGCCTCGGGCAGAGGTGGCAGGTTTAGACAGGTGAGCACCCTGGGGTGGCTGCCCAGGGGAGGTAGCAGGCCCTGCTGGCCTCTGCTCCTGTCTTTCTGGAGGGCGAGGGACTGGGGGCTCTAGGTGGGGAGTGGGCATTCTGTGAGCGGGGCAAGGTCAGGGCTGATGAGGTGGGAGGTGCCCACCCTCTGCCCTGTGCACTGACTGCGCCGCCCCTCCACGGCTGGGGACAGGGCTGCCCTGGGAGGGTCCTGGAGGAGGGAGGGACTAGAATCAAAGGGCTACAGGGTCCACTCTCATTCCACTGCTAACTTGTGTCTCTGAGCCTTAGTTTCCCCACGGCACAGGAGCATGATGGCACACCCTGCAGGACTGAGGGTCGGAGAAGCCACAGGTCCCTGCCTAAGACAGGGCCTGGCATGGAAGTGGGGCCGCACAGGTGGAGTTTAAGGTGAAATGGGGGGAGCTCCTGGGAGCTGGCGGCGGGCAGAGCCTCATCCCAGGGTCTGTAGCCCGGCACCAGGGGGAAGACAGACACAGCCAAGGGCTTCCTCTGTTTCCCAGGGGTGCCTCGGTTACCTCCCAGCCCACGGAGGTGGTCTCCTTCCGCCCTCTTCCCGCTCTCCTGCCGTTTTAGCCCCAGACTTCTGGAAGCGCTGTGGAGAGGCAGATGTTTGCGTGTTCGCCGGCCCTATTGATTTATGCCTTAGCAAGCTTTGCCTTTACGATGATTAATATTTGATTTACACCCCGGGTTTGTCCTGCGTCCCATCTCTTTCTAGCTCATTAAATTTCCTTGAGCGGAGCCTCTAACTTTCTCCTGTGGAACTTACCCTCCAGCGGCGGCTCCCCTCCCCCTCCTTGGCTTCTGACCCATTTATTCTCCTTTTGAAAAAACACAAAACACGTTTGGCTGGAACCTGTCCTAGCCACGGTTGCAAGGAGGGGCGGGCGTGTTAAGCCTGGTAGATGCCTTGCTCCTGGGGAAGCCCCTTCCTCTGCACTTGTGCTGAAAAGGTGGGCCCCCAATGTCTTTGGAGGGGGCAGACTGCCGGGGTGGCCGAGAGCTGGTGCCATTTAGCCTGCTGGCGGCTGCTTCTGGGTGGCCATGGCCAGGCCAGGGGTCCCGGGGGCTGGCAGGAGCCTTGCTGGGCATCCACGTCCAGAGTCGGCCCGCTCTCCCGTGGTTCTGGGCAGGAGCAGGGTTAGAAGCGCGCTCCCTCTAACAGCATCGATACTGATGATCGAGCTGACGTCGGGGGCAGCGCCTATGTCGGACCCTTTGCCAAGTACTTCCTATTCAGTTTTAGTCCTCACAGCATTCTTAGGGGGTGGAAGCCCATTTTATGAGTGGGAAACTGAGGCTGAGTGCCCAGCCCAGGTGACTCTGCAGCCACCGGGTAGAGCTGGGACTCAACCCAGCTGGTCTGAGCCCAGAGCTGAGTTCTGTTGCCGAGTGCTGGATCCAGGGACGCTGCGGATGTCCTGCAGTGCTCAGTCAGCCTGGCCATGAGGAGATATCACCCTGTGTCCTCAGTGGCCACATGCAGAAACCCTGCCGGACAGGGCCAGCTGGGCTTCGGATGGCCTGTCCAATATGGCCAGTCTCCCTTGAGGCTTCTGGTCGACTTTGGGGTATTAATGACAGAGTCTGGACATGGCTAGTATTAGATTCATCCATGGGAGGATGGTTAATCTTATAACAAAGAAAGAATAAAAGGGACAAGAGCCCTGCCTGTGAACAGAATGTGCCGTCTACCTGCACGAGCTGCAGAATGGAGCAATTCAGTCCCAGCCACCATCTGTACCAGATGTCCAGAATAGGAAGTCCACAGAGACACAGAGACGGGGGAGATTAGTAGCTACCTAGGGCCCAGGGAGTCGGAGGTGGTGGGGACAAGGACATTAGGAAATGGGTCTAAATCCAGCCCTGCCATCCAGTGCCCCCCAGGGAGGACGCACGCCGACCCAGGAAGCAGAACGCATTTGCTGTAAGCTCATTCCTTGTCTGAATTTTCTCCCTTCTTTTGTGTTGTAAGCATTCTATCATGCAGCTTTTGCTACTTTATGTTTTTATTAGGGTGTTAAAATGATCAGTGTTTTTTTCCCCCTTTTTCTATGTTTTCCGATTTTTGCAATATGCGCATTTATAATGCAAAGTGAGGGATCTAATAAAAGGAAAATCACACTCCCCTCCCCAGCCCCTGCAAATAAACAGACAAAAACAAAAACAAAGGAGAATCATACTCTAATACTCGACTGATTCTCAGCGCGCCAAGTACCAGGTGTAGGCAGATGGCTCCTGCCCTGGGCAAAGGGTGGGGCTGCAGGGGGCTTTCCTGGCATGGGTGTGGGGACAGAGCAATGGCCACTGGTCCTCCTGCCCATGTGGGAGAGGCAACTGTTCTCCTCCTATCCCCCGTGCCTCTTGTGGGAATGAGGGTGCATGAGATATGGAGGGGCTGGCACCTCCACACCTGGAGTATGGCTGACTCCTCTGGACCCTTCTCCTGCTCGGTGGACGTGGGCCAACCTTGAGTCTCTGTCCTCCGCAGGCCGGGACAAGGCCATTCATTGGCCCTGTGCTCTCAACAAGGAACTGGAGGCCGTGACTCAGCAGATGGGGAAATAAGAGGAGATGCAGGTCTGGCCTGGGTCTGAGCCGTCCCTCTCGTCCAGCTGCGGCTGCTGGTTTGCATTTCAGTCCTGTCTCTGTCCGGAGGGTGCGTGGGATGGTCGAGCCTCCTTTCCACCTTGGCTGGGGATGTCCTGATGCCTTTGAACAGATTAGGAATCGGAGGCTCAGGCGGAGGGGCTTACTGAGTCCACATGAAGAGGCATGCAGCGGCTGGCCCCGCCCCGCCTGCATCCTGTCTTGGGCTATGTGGATAGTGGGGTCTGACGTTGGGGGAGACAGGGGCTGATCACCATGGGGCCTCCCTGAAGGAGCGTTTGGGTAATGGTGATGGTGGCGGGAGGTCTTCTCTGAACTCCGAGGAGGAAGGGAAGGTGGAGGGAGATGGGGAGCCTCTGTAGTTCCTCCACACTGGCTGAGCTGGTGTGGATCCCTGAAGGATGAGCACGGCACCCCGTGCTGCCCCATCTCTTTCCTTTCCGAAAAGGGCTTCCAGCATCTGTAACAGGATGTTTGGAGAATCTCATGCCTGGGTCCTCTTGTCTCCCTCCTGTGCTGGGGCCTCAGGGTAGATCTCAAGCCCCCAGGATGAAGGAGTAGACAGGGAGGGCTAGACCTAGTGGGTCCTCTCTAGAACTCAGGGCTGCCCCAGGATGGGCAGGGCCCCAGGCGAATATTTTTTTTTTGCTGGCCCCTGTCTACCTGAACACATTGATTTAAAAATGAGCAGCAAAACTTCTGGGCCCACTGGAGGGACAGTATTTTGCTAATGAGGATCAAGAATAATAGCCAGAGAGGAAATACATATGTATTTGCCCTTTGTCCATAAACATGAAGATTCTTTACAGTGTCCAGGTGCCATCCCTCCCTCCCTGGTTTTTTATTGCAGAATGCGCCATTCTTGGTTAATTTCCTCTTTCCTACTGTGAGAGGAAGGTGGCAATGCCATTATGACTCACGGTACCACGACTTTGGGGCCTGTTTGTACTGAAGCAGTATGGATCTTCTCAGAGCGCGGTCTCCAGCACCATGGGTCTGAGGCTGGCCGCGGTATTGCTCATGATGCTGCATCATCTGTGGCAGTCTGTGAGTCCTGGCTTCCAGTGCTGCCTTCAAAGTTCCCGTGCTTCGCTGATGATGGCCACAATGCAGATCTCAGAGGGTGTAGGAAGACGGGAGCAAACGCCAGCTCTGGGGTTCTCATGCTACCTTTTTTAGTCTCTGTAATTTCATAGTGCTGGCCTAGAATGGCTCCTCTTCCTACCACACTTTCTCTTGAAACTTTGGGCTGTATTTTCTACACCCTTAGAATGAAATCTTTTTATGTCAAGTCCCCTTGGACCTTCAAACACACACACACACACACACACACACACACACACACACACGCTAGTTGGAGGATAGGCAAGGACCCTGGTCATCTCTCACTGGGTGAAGCTTGACACTGATCAGGGAAAACACAGGGTCTCCATATTGATTGCAGACAAGAGAAAACATCGATTGGAGGGGTCATTTGCCTTGGAAAGCAATGCTTTCAAAGACCATGGGAGAGGCTCCCATCCCCTGCCAGGGTGGTGGCTGAGGAGGCCAAGCAGAGAACAGACTCTCATCCATGTCAGCTAGTAAGGAGCTCCCCTGTCCTGTGGTGTCAGTGGACCACACGGAGAGCCTGGACTTCCGTCCTCACCTGGAAGTATCATGGTGGCCCCCTCTCCTTTCCAGGTGGGCCAGAGGAGGCCTGAAGAAGAGGCAGAGTCCAGGGGAGGAGCTAGAACTTCCACCCCTGCCATCAGCAACGAGGCGCCCCCAGCAGGTGTCAGTAGAGGGACTGGGGAGCACCCACTGGGCCCTCTTTCCACTGCTGGAGTGGGTCAGAGAAAGCCATCTGGAACAGAGGTTTAAGTAATACCCAGTGCCCCAGCATGATACTACAATGTCCAGGTTTCAGTAAAAAAATCACATATCATACCCAGAACCAGGAACATCTCAACCTGGAAAATTATCATCAATAAATACCAACATTGAGAGGACAGAGATGTTAGAATTAACTGAGAAAGGTTCTAAAACAGCCATGATAAAAGTGCTTCATGAGCAGTCATGAACACTCATGAAACAAATGTGAAACTAGACACCCTCAGCAAAGGAATGGAAGGTAAAAGAGAACAAAAATAAATACAACAGCCAAAATAAAAAGCTTAGGGGGCTTCTTGACACATTGAGAAGGAAGAAAGAATAAGGTAAGCGCAAATGTTGGCGACGATAATAGGCTTTTCCTTCTCCTTCTCCTTCTCCTCTCTGGGTTTCTCAGTTATTCCTGATGGTTCAACATAACACTGTCTGATGTGGAGGAAAGTTTTAAGATAATTATAAGTAGGGAGGGTAAGGAATGCAAAGAGGGGTGAGGTTTCTATACTTCACTCCAACTGGTGAAACAGTGGGACCAGTATACTGCCATTCATATATATCTTTTATATATAACAAGATGCCTAGAATAATCACTAAAATGTTGTACAAAGAAATATGATAAAAAACACTACAGATAAACACTTAGAATCATAAAACATTTTTTTTTTTTTTGCGGTACCGGGGATTGAACGCAGGGTCGTTCTACCTCTGCGCTACGCCCCCGGCCCTATTTTTTATGCTTTATTTTGAAACCGGGTCTCACGAAGTTGCGGAGGGCCTCACTAAGGAGAGAGAGAGAGGGAGAGAGAGAGACAGGGAGAGAGAGGGAGAGAGAGCTGAGGCTGGCCGCGAACCCGGATCCTCCGGTCTCTGCCTCCCAAAGTACTGGGATTACAAGCGTGCGCCACCAGGCCCGGCATCATAAAACATTTCTGAGTAGCCCACAACAATACAGGAAAAAGAATACAACATAAAAAAGAAAAACAGAGAAAACAGAAAAGAAAACAAAATGGCAGACTTAAGCCTTAATATGTCAATAGTTACACCACATTAAAAAGGTCTAAATGCACCAATTAAAAGACAGAAAATGGCAGAGTGTATTAAAAACATGGCCTAACCATATGTGGTCTCCAGAAAATGCCTTTCAAACCTAACTATCAAAAGTAAATGGAAAAAAGATATATTATGCAAATAATAAATAAAAGCAGGAAGGCTTATTAATATCAAGTAAAGTAGACTTCAGAGCAAGGAAAATTATGAGAAAGATAGATAGATAGATAGATAGAGAGAGATAGTGTAATGAAAAAAAGGACACCCCATTTAGGAAACATAGCAATCCTAAATGTATATGCACCAAACAACAGAGCCACAAAATATGTGAACCAAAAACCGATAGAACTGAAAGGAGGAATAAATCCATAATTATAGCTGGAGACTTCAACACCTCTCTCTTCCAAACACACAGAGCAATTGATAGAAGAACTAGGCAGAAAATCAGCAAGGATATAGAAGAACTCAATAACACCACCAACCAACAGAATCTAATTAATATTTATAGAGTATTCTATTTGACAAGCAGAATACACACACTTTTCAAGTGCCCTGGAACTTATACCAAGATAAACTTGGGCCATAAAAATGTGAGAAAAACTTTAATGAACTGAAATCATACAATATGTGTTCTCCAACCACATGGAGTTAAACTAGAAGTCAGTAACAGATGACAAAATAATTTCTAAATACTTGGAAACTAAGCAGAATACTTCTACATAATCCATGGGTCAAAGAAGATGTCTCAAGGGAAATAAAAACTATCTTGAACTAAATGAAAATGAAAACACAATATACTAACACTGCTAAAGCAATGTGCAGAGGAGTATTTATAGCACTGAATGCATATGAGTGTGTGTGTGTGTGTGTGTGTGTGTGTGTGTGTATGTGTATGTGCGTGTGTGTGTATGGAGGAAAGTTCTCAAATCAGTAATCTGAGCTCTCACTTCAAGAAAGAAATCCTGCCGGGCGTGGTGGCGCACGCTTGTAATCCCAGTACTTTGGGAGGCGGAGATCGGAGGATACGGGTTCGAGGCCAACCTCAGTGTGCATGAGCGCGCGTGCGATCTCTCTCTCTCTCTCTCTCTCTCTCTCTCTCT
>PVJS01045778.1:0-16097 GCA_004027185.1 Glis glis | reverse complement strand
GGTACCGCAAAAAAAAAAAAAAAAAATCAAAAGAAGCCGGGTGTGGTGGTGCACACTTGTAATCCCGGTACTTGGGAGGCTGAGACAGGAGGATCGCAGATTCGCGGCCAGCCTCAGCTACTTAGTGAGGCCCTCCGCAACTTAGTGAGACCCTGTTTCAAAATAAAATAATAAAATCAGACTGGGAGTGTAGCTCAGAGGTAGAATGCCCCTGTGTTCCATCCCTAGTACCACAAAAAATTTTTTTAAAAAATCAAAAGAAAAGGGGGGGGGCTGGGGATGTGGCTCTTGGGTTGTTTCCAGTACCAAAAAAGAAAGAAAGAAAGAAAAAAGCCACACCTGGCTGAAAAACTCTTACTTTTTTTTTTTTTTTTTGTGGTACCAGGGATTGAACCCAGGGGCGTTCTACCTCCGAGCTACACCTCCGGCCCTATTTTTTTATACTTTATTTATTTATTTATTTATTTATTTATTTTTCTACGGTACTGGGGATTTAACCCAGGGGCGTTCTACCTCCAAGCTACACCCCCGGCCCTATTTTTTTTTATACTTTATTTTGAAACCGGGTCTCACGAAGTTGCGGAGGGCCTCACTAAGTAGCTGAGGCTGGCCACGAACCCGGATCCTCCGGTCTCCGCCTCCCAAGTACTGGGATTACAAGTGTGCGCCACTACGCCTGGCTCATGAAAAACTCTCTTGACAGCATCAAGACAAATAATATTTGGACCACAGGGAACCGGAACTGCGGCAAGTAGACCCTCAGATAAGCAAGGACCACCGTAATTTCGGACTTGAGTGCCAGCTCAGCTTCCTCCTAACCACTGTCCCATTTGGTTCTAGATGTGATGAATATGTCACCCAGTTGGATGAGATGCAGAGACAGTTAGCAGCCGCAGAGGACGAGAAGAAGACTCTAAACACTTTGTTACGAATGGCTATCCAGCAAAAGCTCGCCCTGACCCAGCGGCTGGAGGACTTAGAGTTTGACCATGAGCAGTCCCGACGCAGTAAAGGCAAACTTGGGAAAAGCAAGCTCGGCAGCCCTAAAGTAAGTGGGGAGGCGCCAGTCACCGTGCCCACCATAGACACTTACCTCCTGCATAGTCAGGGTCCACAGACACCCAGCTTTCGGGTCAGCAGTGGCACCCAGAGGAAAAGGTATGCATGCCACCATCTTCATAGTTTGGTGCAGTGGCCAGATTTTAGTTAACTGCAAAAACAAATGTGCTCGTCTTGTGGAGGTTGGAGGAAGGGTGGTGGGGGGAAAGGATGGGAGCTGGAAGCTGGTATTAAAGGGCTTTGCTAATGTTGGTCTCTCCAAATCAAAACCTTGTGATCATCATGTTTATATAGGCCTTTCTGCCCTCGGTCCCCACGTCTCTATCAACCGTAATATAATTTTCAAGTGACTGTTAATATTTTCACTGCTCTTTGTATACAGAAATATGCCTCTCTCCTGCCTCCAACCTGAAAATTGGTAGATAAAAGTGAATATTAAGAATGAAGCTGTGTTCTACATGGGCTCTAATTTTTAAATTCGTGGTACCTCTGGAAATGGTGCTCTTGAACAGCTTCTCTTCAATGGGGCAAGGAGCCGGGCGTGGTGGCGCACGCTTGTAATCCCAGTACTTGGGAGGCTGAGACAGGAGGATCACAGGTTCAAAGCCAGCCTCGGCAACTTAGTGAGGCTCTCAGCAACTTAGTGAGACCCTGTTTCCAAATAAAAAATAAAATAGGTCTGGGGGTGTGGCCTGGAGGTAGAAGGCCCCTGTGTTCCATCCCCAGTACCACAAAAACAAATAAATAAATAAATAAGTAAATATTAATGGAGCAAGGAATGAACCTGTTCTCTTAGAGGAATTTTTGTCTATATGACCAAAACTGATGAGGGATTGAAAGGCATGTCTATATTTAGATAAAATGGAACAGAATATGTATAGTCCTTTTCTTAAAGATTTTGTGCTTTTTGTTTGGCATGCAAATATTGCTCAGAGAAACCACTTGTAAGGTTTTAGTAGCTTGATTTTGTGACCTTGCCCCCCCCAAGTCCTGGCTGTTGAGTTATTTGCCCTATGTTTTCCGCTAATATGGTAAAAATTTTTGTATTCTGAGCTTTCATTTAAGAACCTAATAATACATATATTTTCTATTTGCAGTTCAAACTAACTATAATCAATCTCTTTTTCAGTATTCAAAACAGTTTCCAAATAGGGTTGTATCCTAATGTGGAAACTTTTAAAAAAATTAGCAAAAATCTCAATTTATCTATTAAAAAAATTAAATGCCAATATAAATAATGTTGTCACTGGTGAGGTATTGAAAGGTAATTAAAGTAAAACTTTTTTGTTTCCCATATGTATTTTTCTCGGATCTCCTGCAAGACAATTTTCACCTTCCCTTTGTGATCAGAGCCGTCCCAGGACTTCAGGGGCTTCCTACCTACAGAATTTATTAAGCGTTCCCCCTGGTCCCAACTCCACACAGCCATTTCTTCTGAAGGGCCCCCCTTCCATGAATGATTTCATCCAAGGGCACCGGCTCAGCAAGGAAAAAAGGTTAACCGTGGCTCCACCAGGTAAACATTTTTTCCTTGGGTGCATGTGACGCAAATGACTAGTTGAGTAGACAGCCATCGCCTTCCTTCCAGCCCCTCTTGAGCACCCACCCACAGAGCCTAGCTTGGACCACGTGCAAACTGCTCCGTTAAAGCCCAAACTCCCTTAGTCCTGTTCCTTAGTAGTCTGGGGGGGGCTGCCCTCCAGTGGCCGGGGATGGAAAATGAGAGTCAGAAGGAATGGGCTGGGGAGAGGGGATTGGCGCACGAGGCGGGACCCAGGACACTCACCTGAATCCCTTTGCGTTTAGTGGCTCCTGGCGATCCCGCCTTGTCATAGAAAAGGTCATTTGTAATGTAATTTCAGCAAAGGGAGTCATCTTTTTAACAAGCTATGGGCTAATTTCCTTTCATAGTGACTCAGACTGTCTTCTCCGTCATTAGACAGAAAACAAAAGTGAGCCGGGCGTGGTGGCGCACGCTTGTAATCCCAGTACTTGGGAGGCTGAGTCAGGAGGATCACAGGTTCGCGGCCAGCCTCAGCTACTTAGTGAGGCCCTCCGCAACTTAGTGAGACGCTGTTTCAAAAATAAAGAATAAAAAAAAGAACATGTGCACTAGCTCACTTGTGGGCTAATCCACAGAGCAATAAGGTTTAAAAAAAAAAAAGAAAACAAAAGTGAGCCCCTAGAGGTTTTGCTCCTCATCTTAGTATAAGGTTCTCATAGTTTGCAAGCCCTGGACTTATACTTACCAATATGCTCACAATTTAGCACCACTGTTTTGGGTTTTTTTTTCTTTCTTTCTTTCTTTCTTTGCTTTTTTTTAACCTTTTCTGTGAAGAGGTCTAAATCACTGTTTTGGTTTTTTTCTTCCTTTTTAAAAAAAAAACCTTTCTTTCTTCCTTACTTTTCCTATGAAGCGGCCTAAATCAAAATACATTGTGACTTATAGGAAATAAAGACCATTCTTTTGCAAAATCCATGCAACATTAAGTATATCGGTCAGAGATGACAAACGAGAAGCCCAAGTGCAACTATTATTTGTCTACTATAGGAAATTAAAAATAAAACTAATTCAAGTTCGTTGTCAGCAATCTCAAACTCGGGGATTTCACACAAATGCCTATATTTCTGGCCTCTTTTGAAAGAGTCTGAATTTCTGGCAGCCCTGGGTCTGCATTCGCACATGTCAGCCATCTGTTGGAGCTCTATCCTGGTGGCTACTGCCCGATGGGGCAAGCTTGGCACTCTGCTATAGTCCCTACCACTCCCTATTACTTCCTCCAAGCCTGCTGTATTGTTTCCGTTGTCTTCTGGCTTTTACTGTAGCCTTTGAGTTTGCCACCTTTATGATAGCTTTGTTTGTTTGTCTTAATTTCCTTCAACTTTACTTCCTACGTAATTTACTTCAATTGTACCTTAATTCCTTTTTGGAAACCTCGGCCCTTGGCTCTCGAATATTTTTCTTACCTGATTCATGTAATCAGCTTCCTAGTTGGGATTAAAAGATGTGGCATCATCATCTATAGCACATTTTCCACATTCTAAGAGTTCTTGAGGACATCAATAACGGTAGTGAGTCATGATGGTGGAGTGGTCAAAGCGCACATGTACACACACAAGGAATCTCCGCTGGCTGCCTCTACTTCCGTAACTCATTTCCTGTGGCTTTGATCCCTTTGGAAGGTGCCTTGAAGTGTTCTGTGAATCATCAAAGTGGTAATAATCTATCAGGGAACCTAACTTGGATAAAACCCACAAGTCTTCTTTTTGGTGTTCCAAATGAATTTAATTAGCACAATCTACTAGAACTTTGGTGTGACGGATAAATAACTCCTCTTGTATTTAAATTTAAAAAGTGACATCACAATACAATGAAAAATTAATAAATATTAACAATAACTATTTCATTTTTGTATGACTGTTTGGTCCTTGTATTCATGAATACATGTTTGATATCATGGTCATTACATTGTGGAAGCCATTCATATTATGTCATGAACTTTTCCATGTCGTTAATTAGTCATTGTTATTTTTAAGGTTGTCGTATCTTGCATTTTATTTCAGATGTTGTTATTGCATGAATCGCTCCTTCCCCACTTGTTCATTGAGATAGTTTTCCATTATTTGATATATTATAGAATGCTGCTGGGAATATCCTCTTGCATTCAATGACGCATCTCTTCAGTTTTTCTCAAGGGTGAAATCATGAGTTAGAAGTTGAACATCTTTATGGTTTTTGCTCTGTTCTGGTGTTGCTGTCAAATAGGCCGCATCAGTGTATTAACTGCCCCACAAAGCATTTTTCCCATTTCCAAAATCTAAATCTTTCTACTTGACACACACTGTAAATATCTTCAACTCTAAGGCTAGTTAGTACACATGAATAAAAGCACCATTATTTGACCTTAAATTCTTTAGTTTTGAGTACCCAGAAGATATCATTGGCCTTAAAAATGATTACTATTGCCAGGCGTGGTGGCGCATGCTTGTAATCCCAGTACTTAGGAGGCTGAGACAGGAGGATCCGGGTTCGCAGCCAGCCTCAGCTACTTAGTGAGGCCCTCCGCAACTTAGTGAGTGAATAAAATAAAACTTATTTTATTCAAAATAAAGAATAAAAAATAGGTCTGGGGATGTAGCTCAGAGGTAGAATGTCCCTGGGTTCAATCTCCAGTACCACAAAAAAATAAAAATTAAAATTAAAAAAATGATTACTATCTCTGAGATCACAGCTACATATAATATGGAATTCAGAATCTTCACTAGGTTAGAAAATCACTTTAATAACAACTCAGCATATTGGTAAACTTTACATTTCTAACCATTTATATGAAGTTAAATTAATAAAAGAGGGAAAGAAGTAAGGCTGTTATAGCCCGGGGAATTTTTAATTGTATATCATGGAATCAGTCATAGTTATTCTTAATAAAATCTTAGGAGACCAATCCAACAACATTTTCTAAAAGTTCTTGGTTAAATTAATTAATGTACAGATTGACTAATCATCTATACCAAACAAATTTTACTTTCCAAAAATATCTGCATTATTAAAAACATACATTACTTTTCCTAGGCTGAATTATATTGGATAAGACATATCAAACATTGTTTATGATGCTTTTACTATATAAAATGTTTTATTAAACGGAAAAAGGGGAATATACAATATTTATAACCAGTTCTATATTCTATACAAGCAATATATTAGGTCTATGAAAAATAATAGATTTTGATTATTTTTTATTCATGAGTTTAACATAAATTATTGATAATTCCAAAATTTGCTGGTTGGTAACAATATATTTTAGTTGTGTGTGTGGTACTGGGGATCGAACCCAGGGACATTCTACCTCCAACCTACACCCCCAGACCTATTTTTTATTTATTTATTTATTTATTTATTTATTTATTTATTTATGGTACTAGGGATTGAACCTGGGGCATTCTATATCCCCAACCCTATTTTATTTTTATATTGAAACTGGATCTCAGTACGTTGATGAGAGTCTCACTACTTACTGAGGCTATCCTTGAACCTGTGATCCTCCTGTCTCAGCCTCCCAAGCACTGGGTATTTTAATCATTTTTTGTTTGTTTTTGTTTTTGTGGTACTAGGGATTGAACCCAGGGGCATTTTACCTCTGAGCTATACCCCCAGCCCTGTTTTTTATTCTTTATTTTGAAACAGGGTCTCACTAAGTTGCGGAGGGCCTCACTAAGTATCTGAGGCTGGCCATGAACCTGCGATCCTCCTGTCTCAACCTCCCAAGTACTGGGATTACAAGCGTGCGCCACCACACCCAGCTTATTTTAATCATTTTTAAGAGACAATTCTCTGTTAATTTATTAGAATGTTTTTGGTAAGCATTGTTTCCTAAAATACCTTAGTATATATTTTCAGACAATTTAAATTATTTTTTTTTTTTGCGGTACCGGGGATTGAACCCAGGGGCATTCTACCTCTGGGCTACACCCCCAGCCCTATTTTTTATTCTTTATTTTGAAACAGGGTGTCACTAAGTTGCGGAGGGCCTCACTAAGTAGCTGAGGCTAGCTGCGAACCTGCGATCCTCCTGTCTCAGCCTCCCAAGTACTGGAATTACAAGTGTGTGCCACCACGCCCGGCTAAGACAATTTAAATTATTTTAATAAGCAGATATATCACCATTATTCTTCTATTGAGGGTCATTGAATTATATTAATAAAAATGAAATTGGTTTAATTTGTTAAAACACAGAATGTAAAATTTTTTTGTCTTATATAAGAAGATACTCTGGCCAGGCCTGGTGGCACACTCCTGCAATCCCAGCACTTGGGAGGCTGAGACAGGAGGATCACAGGTTTGAGGCCAGCCTCAGCAACTTAGCAAGACCCTGTTTCAAAATAAAGAATAAAAAATAGGGCCGGGGGTGTAGCTCAGAGGTAGAATGCCCCTGGGTTCAATCCCCAGTACTGCAAAAAAAAAAAAAAAAAAAAAAAGGAAAGGAGGTCAGCGTATACGTGGCCATGAGCTTGGGCCAGAGCCTGGGACGGACTTGGACATGCTGGGAAATGAGGCTGGGCTGGGCAGGTGGGCAGGAGCTGCCAAACAGACCAGGGGGAGCAGACTGTATACCTTGGGCATAGCTGACAGTTTTAAGAATAGGACCGGATGTTCATTATGTAAATCCATCCTCACAGCAAGATGAAGAACGGTTGGATGTGGGTAACACCTAGGAGAGCGGTGTGGAGACTAAGGAGATATGCAGAGAGGAAGAGGTGTTACCGAAACAACTGTGAGGAAGTGAGTGTGTGCAGTGTGTGAAGTGAGACAGGTCCGGCTGTGTGTGCCACCCGCCTCCCTCCTTCAGCCTCCTGCGTTTTGATGGAGAGAGAGCTCAGTGGATGCTATTTAAACGACTTCCTAAACTAACAGCCTCAGGAGTTGGTTTGTTTAATAAATTATATCTTTCCCATAGAGGCTTACCTATATGTGTGTTCTGTGTGCTATCACTATCCTGAATTCTTTTTTGTGTGTGTGTGCTACTGGGTGTGGAACACAGGGGCATTCTACCTTTAACTATACCCCCAGTCCTATTTTATTCTTTTATTTTGAAATAGGGTCTCACTAAGTTGCTGAGGGTCTCACTAAATTGCTGAGGCTGGCCTCAAACCTGCGATCCTCCTATCTCAGCTTCCCAAGTACTGGCATTACCAGTGTGTGCCACTACACTTGGCTAAGACTGAATTCTTGAACTAGTAGGAGTGAATATCATTCTACTGAGACTCATGATTTTTTCTTTTTTTGTACTGGGAACTGAACCCTGAGTCATTCCCACCCTAGCCCTTCTTATTTAAAAAAAAATTTTTTTTTTTGAAACAGGGTCTTGCTAAATTACTGAGGGTCTCCCTGAATTGCTGAGACTGGCTTCAAACCTGCAATCCTCTTGTCTCAGCCTCCCAAGTACTGGGATTACAGGTGTGCACAACCATGCTTGACTTTCGTGTGTGTGTGTGTGTGTGTGTGTGTGTTCATGAGCACTGGGATTAAACCCAGCACCTTAAGCATGATAGGCAAGTGCTCTACCACTGAGTTACACCCCTAGCCTGAAACGGATAATCCCTTAGGATTGTGTTTTCTTCTAACACAGCTTCTGCAGGGTTCTCCTCTGCGGAGGAAGGTTTGGGCCTTGCCTGATGCTAGAGCACATTGCCTTTAGTTACAGTGGTAGAGCACTTACCTACATGCACAGACTCAGGGTTCAATTCCCGGCACCACACACACACACACACACACACACACACACACGCATGCACACACGCACGCACGCACGCACACACACAAATTTATTTTCACAAAATTACCAGCCACAAGTTGAAAAATACACTTTTCTATTTTGCCCCAATATAGTATGCAATTAGAAATTAGTTCAGGATACTCATTGTGATGTGAGACTACAATACACCAATAAAAACATAAAAAAAAAAAGAAATTAGTTCAGATTTCCACATTTTAGTGAGTCATGCACTCTGTAAAAGTATTTTCTTCCTTTTTAGGGACCGATGATGCCTCATTTTACAGTAGGAATATACAACAACCCCAAATTTCTTTTCATTTATTTCAGTATTTCTTCAAGTAGTAATTTAATTTTTACAGGAAATCTTTTATTACAGAATAATCTCAAATTAGAATGTGCAATGTTAAAGATATCATCTAGAGATGTGTCTGTTAGACTTTGTCCTTGGTGAAAGACACCTAATTGAAAACTGAAAAACAGAAAGGTATCTAATTTTTCCCAAAATAGCTCTACATTTGCTTTGTTTAGATAAATACCAAATAACCTTAAATATAGCCCACTGTTTTTTAATTAATTTATTTTACTTGTTTATTTATTTTTGGTACTGAGGATTAAACCCAGGGGTGTTCTACCACTAAGCTTCACTCCCACTCCTATTTTATTTCTTATTTTAAAACAGGGTCTCCCTAAGTTGCTGAGGCTGGCCATGAACCCGCGATCCTCCTGTCTCAACCTCCCAAGTACTGAGATTACAGTCATGCGCCACCACGCCCAGCTTGTTTTTTATTTTTACAACTGTTTCATTAAAAATACTTCGGAGCCAGGCGTGGTGGCGCACGCTTGTAATCCCAGTACTTGGGAGGCAGAGACCAGAGGATCCGGGTTCACAGTCAGCCTCAGCTACTTAGTGAGGTCCTCCGCAACTTAGCGAGACCCTGTTTCAAAATAAAGTATAAAAAATAGGGCTGGGGGTGTAGCTCGGAGGTAGAATGCCCCTGGGTTCAATCCCTGGTACCACAAAAAAAATTTTTTTTTTGGAATTTTGACCAGGTATGGTAGCGTACGCTTGTAATCCCAGTACTTGGGAGGCTAAGACAAGAGAATCCGGGTTCGCGGCCAGCCTCAGCTACTTAGTGAGGCCCTCCACAACTTCGTGAGACCTTGTTTCAAAATAAAGAATAAAAAATAGGGCTGGGGGTGTAGCTCAGAGGTAAAATGCCCCTGGGTTCAATCCCCAGTACCGCAAATAAATAAATAAACAAGCAAACAAACAGGGTCTTGCTAAGTTAGTTCTCACTAAGTTGCTGAGGCTGGCCTCAAACCTATGATCCTCCTGTCTCAGTCTCCAAGTACTGGGATTACAGGCATGCACCACCGTGCCCGGCTATGAAGTCTTTTCTGACCGCCTGTCTTGCCGAGGGCCCTGGCTTTTTCCTCCTCCATGTTCCACTGCTCAGCAGGGAGGTTAGCATCTGATTCCTCTCGAGTATCTTGGGCTCCTTGTGGGCAGGAACCACCTTGGTCTTTGAATCCCAGGAGATTGCACAGGACCTGGTACATAGCAGGCCGTCAGTTTGCTGGATAATTAATCATTTATTAATTATGATATAGTCCAAATTTTCTACCATATCTGAAAACAAAGAACTTTATTGTGATTTGTGTTCTACAGGTATAGTTCTCCTAGGATATAGAATTATCAAGTCTATTTCAGATAGGGTTTAATGTGATACAGTAAAATCTACATAATAATTGCATTTGGAAATTTCCCAAGCAAGTTATTCATCTCTGTTATTATTTAAGACAGGCAGCATGCGTGTCATTTTGAAGTGTCTTTATCTGGTTGTTTTAATATATGCATGCCTAAAAATCAAGGCAAAGACAAGAAATTATTCAATTTAGTTTGGTGTGGTGGCACAAAGCCTTAATCCCAATACTTGGGAGGCTGAGACAGGAGGATCACAGGTTCAAAGTCAGCCTCAGCAACGCAGTGAGACTGTTTCATAATAAAAAATAAATAAAGGGCTGGTATGTAGCTCAGAGGTAGAACCCCCCTGGATTCAATCCCCAGGAAAAAAAGAAAGAGAGAGAATCCATTTTAGAGTA
This sequence comes from Glis glis, assembly GCA_004027185.1. NCBI lineage: Eukaryota > Metazoa > Chordata > Mammalia > Rodentia > Gliridae > Glis > Glis glis. The sequence goes on along the minus strand of PVJS01045778.1, from coordinate 5,658 downwards.
TAACATTTATGACCATGTAGTACAAAATACTGTAGAAAGATATATAAATATATATTCTCTCCCTATTTTCATTTTATTCCTTTTTTTTGCAGTACTGGGGATTGAACCCAGGGGCATTCTACCTCTGAGCTACGCCCCCAGCCCTATTTTTTTTATTCTTCATTTTGAAACAGGGTCTCACTAAATTGCGGAAGGCCTCACTAAGTAGTTGAGGCTGGCCGCGAACCCGGATCCTCCGCTCTCAGCCTCCCAAGTACTGGGATTACAAGCATGTGCCACCACGCCCGGCTCATTTAATTCCTTTTTTATATTATAGTTTTTAAGTATACCTTTCAATAATTAATGATGGTTCAAAATTCAAAAGGTACAAAAGGGTACACAATAGAAAGTGGACCTCTGCCACAACTGTGTCCACCCCACCTTTTGTATCCTTGCAGAAACATTCTATACATATGCAAGCAAATACATGTAGGCCTATACATATATAAACACAAGTGTGCATTTTATATATGTGTTAGCAGCAACATTGCACAACCATGAGCATTGCTATACATGCTGGTTTACTCACTTACCATGTTTTGACTCTCCTTTCATATCAACTCATCTTTTTGTTTATTTTTATTCAGAAGAAATTACAGAGAGCAAGGAAGATAAGCTTGGATTTTTCTATGTGCGGTGTGGTACTAGAGATGGAGCCCAGGAGCATTCTACCTCAGAACTACACCCCCAGGCCTATTTTATTATTTTATTTTGAAACAGGTCTCACTAAGTTGCAGCGGGCCTCGCTAAGTTACTGAGGCTAACCGCGAACCTGCAATCCTCCTGTCTCAGCCTCCCAAGTACTGGGATTACAAGCGTGTGCCACCATGTCCCACTTAAGCTTGAATTCTTAAAATTAAAAAAAAAACCTTGACCTGGACATGCTGGAGTGTACCTGTAATCCCATGTACTTGTGAGGCTGAGGCAGGAGAATCGCAAATTCCAGGCCAGCCCGAGCAACTTAACAACACCCTATCTATCTCAAAATAAATTTTAATGAAAGGGCTAGGGATGTAGCTCAGTGTTAGAGATCCTCTGGGTTAAATCTCCAGTATTGGGGGGGAAAATGGAATGTTTCCATGTGTAAAATAGGAATATTTCTTGCCAAATGACAAAATTTTAGCTACAAAACTGTTTAACCTTCTAGACTAGAGCTGTCCAACAGAAATAAAATATAAGGCACATATGTAATTTTAAATTGCTTGATAGATTAGAGAAAGTAAAAAAAAGTGACCTTGATTTTAATAGTATATTTTATTTGATATATTATTGCTCTCACATGAAATCCATAGCAGTTATTAATGAGACAGTTTATGTTGTGTTTTTCTTTGAAGTTCTTTGTGTATTATGCGCACATCTCAGTTTGGACCAGCCTCATGTCAAGTGCCCGAGAGCCACATGTAGCTCACGGCTACAGTACTGAACAGTACAATTTGAGACCTTCTTACTTACCAACAGTTTTGAGTAGATTGTAATCTCTATGCAAAAATCTAAATTATAATAATTAACACCTGATTTAAAAATAAGATTTAAGGTGGCACATAGTTTTTCTTTTAAACCAAAATAGTGGATCCAATATTTGCAGTTGCAACTTGATTTTGCCTTGCCTCTGATTTATAGCAATACTCTTTTTTTTTTTTGCGGTACCGGGGATTGAATGCAGGGGCGTTCTACCTCCGCGCTACGCCCCCGGCCCTATTTTTTATCCTTTATTTTGAAACCGGGTCTCACAAAGTTGTGGAGGGCCTCACTAAGGAGAAAGAGAGAGAGAGAGAAAGAGAGAGACAGGGAGAGAGAGAGAGAGAGAGAGAGCGCTGAGGCTGGCCACGAACCCGGATCCTCCGGTCTCCGCCTCCCAAAGTACTGGGATTACAAGCGTGCGCCACCACGCCCGGCCCTGCAATGCTCTTTTAAATAGTTCCATATTACATGTTTTCGTGGCCTTTTTTATATATCTCTTTTCTTCATTACTAGATCTCCTTGTTAGTACAAGAACTTAATTCCTATTATGTTTAGGTTATACTAGCAAAACACATTCCTTAAATATTCTAAAAGCAATAAAATGACATAGCAATCTTTTCCATTGGTGTAATGATCTGTGAAATGCCCATGTTTCTTTCTTTTTTTTTTTTTGCGGTATGGGGGATTGAACCCAGGGGCGTTCTACCTCCGAGCTACACCCCCGGCTCTATTTTTTATACTTTATTTTGAAACCGGGTCTCATGAAGCTGCGGAGGGCTGGCCGCGAACCTGGATCCTCCGGTCTCCGCCTCCCAAGTACTGGGATTACACGCGTGCGCCACCACGCCCGGCCCATGTTTCTTGTTTTAAGTGGGAGTGCCTGGAAAGTGTTTAAAGTGCATCTTGCCAGTTTTAAGTGGCAGCATTTAACGGCACCATGTATAGATTGAAAATACCTCAAATGTTTTCCTTCTTCCCAGAATAAGAGAAAATGAAGATAATCCAAGTAAACCATTTTATGCTACAAATTGGATCCACTCTAAAATAAGGCAGCGATTAATGAGACATCTGATGACTGCTGTTCTTCAACATTTTTGTTTTTATTTTTCTTTTCTGTTCCCTCATCTATCAGGTATTCCTGTCCAGAACTTGCATTGTCTTAAAAGATTACACATAGCCAGGTGTGGTGGCCCACGCCTATAATCCTAGTACTTGGGAGGCTGAGACAGGAGGATCGCAGGTTCCAGGCCTGCCTCAGCAACTTGGCAAAACCATCACCAACCTAGCAAGACCCTGTTTCAAAAAAACAAAAAAATAAAAATGGCTATGGGTATAGCTCATGCCTGGCACATTTCACCCACCCTCCAGTCAGACAACAGCCTTCATTCCACCAGCCTATAATTAACTACTTACCCACAGCACCTGACTCTTGGTTCCTCTGCCCCCCTTTGTGTTGGGGTTGGGCGTTACAATGGCCTGCCTTTACATCCCAAAGCCCCACATGCAGAGGAGAGTTCTGGCAGGGGCTGGGACCTCTCCTCCTTGTGCTCCAGGGGAAAGGTTGTCAGCAGCTTCTGGCTTACTACTTAGTCCAACCTGCCGGCCCTGGTCTAATGTATGCTATTGCCTGCCCTCGCTGTAACTGCATACCCTCCTGTGACCAACCTGCTGGTCATGGGCATTACTCCAGACATCATAGCTAAACTACACCTTATCTGCAAAGAATCTGAAAAAGTTGTATTAAGAGAGAGTCACAGCCAGGCGTGGTGGCACATGCTTGTAATCCCAGTACTTGGGAGGCTGAGACAGGAGGATCGCAGGTTTGAGGATAGCCTCAGCAAGTAGTGAGACTCTCATCAACCTAGTGAGACCCTGTTTCCAAATAAGAAAAAAAGGTAGCTCCAAGGTAGAATGCCCCCGGGTTCCATCCCCAGTACCACACACAAAAAAAAAAAAAAAAAAAGAGAGAGAGAGAGAGAGAGAGAGAGTCACAATACCAGGGAAGCCAGTCTCCAGTCTCCAGGTCAACCAGCTCTTTCCTGTCCATCTGGCCTTATCCATGTAAGGAACACGTACAGAGACATGATCCTGAAGGGTTCCTCCCAGCCCTCAGCCTCTCTCATTCTGTGAGTTCAAGTTATTCTCTCCAAGACTTGGTCTGGAGACCCTCAACCAAAACCCATGTATCTAAATATATACATAAACAAATATATTAAAATATCTCAGCTTGGGAGACTGAAACAGGAGGATCACAGGTTCAAGGCCAGCCTCAGCAACTTAGCGAGACCCTGTTTCAAAATAAAAAAATTAAAAGGGCTGGGGGTGTAGTTCAGAGGTAGAGTGCCCCTGGGTTCAATCCCCAGTGCCAAAAGAGAAGAAAAAAACTTAGTACTGTCAGGGTGAGCTCGAGTCCTAAGGAGTTCCCCGGCCTGGGAAGGAGAAATTGACCTCAGGGCCCCGGGGTCCTTGGGTCTGTGCAGAAAAGAATTTCCACACGTGCCAGTCAGAGAAGAGACAGAGGTTTAATTCGAGGAAAAGGGAAACACGTTCAGGGAAACGCGGGCCACCTCAAGATGTGAGAGCAGCCGCCCCGAATTCTCCTTTTATAGGCACTGGAGATGGGGAGGGGGTTGGTTAGAGGTACTCAGTGGGAAAATGCCTCCTTTCTTTGAAGTTTTTCCACGGGCAAAAGATGTGGATTCCCAGCAGAGCAGAGATGAGCAAGATGAAAAGTCTGATGGCCAGCGTTGGCCAGCTGAGCGGAAGGCTTTTTACAACAGGTGTGATCTTTTGGAGTTCTGGCGGAAGGTGAAGTTCTTTCTCTTCCAAAACTAATCACCTCAGGAATTTCGGATGTGAAGCTAGCCCCTTGTGTTCTTAAAGATATGGGTCTTGCCTCTTTGGGCCTGTCCCAGGCAAGCCTGCCAGGCAAGCTTAGGACTTTAGATTAGTTTTTTTAACTGTATTCTCCTTCTCCTCCCAACTTGTCTCCTTTCTACCTAAAATTTTCTCTCTTCTATTCTACCTCATCAGTACCCTATAGTATACCTCCCAAGAAAAGGGAATTTTTTTCAAGAAAGAAGAAAATCTAATATTTATCTGATATATAAAACGAACTGTTTTGGCAATTTAAAGTGTCTATGTGTTATGAACTAAATATACAAAGCAGGAAAAAACTGTTGCCGAGTTCACGCTGAATTCTCACAGTTGCTAACACTTTGGTTTCCTTGTCAAAACAGATGGGATTCACGACCTAAAAATATTCCTGTATTATTACACTGGGTATATGGGCCACCAATTTAATTCAGAAATGCTTCCTTAGTGCCCACCAACAGGGCAGGCACCCAGCTTGCTCTGAAGCGTTATAAATCGTTTGGGGAAAGGACCTTACTGTACACTACACCTGGCTTCCAGGGCTTTCCCCAGTGCTGAGCCTTTTGGGCAGCATCTGGAGAAAGCAGTCTGAGGTCTGGATGCAAATACCATGTAGTTCCGAGGCTCACTGAAGGCCTGTGCTTGCTACCTCCCATTCTCTTGTTTTAAATTCTGTAATAGAAGTGTAGTTCCAGCCGGGTAGGAAGAGGAGGTGCATACCTATAACCCAGCTGCTCAGGAGGCTGAGGCAGGAGGATCAAAAGTTTGACGCCATTCTCAGCAACTTAGAAAGACCCTGTTTCAAAAGAAAAATAAAAAGGGCTGGGGATTGTTGTTCAGTGATAGAACACCTCTCAATTCAATGCCTAGAGAGAGAGAGAGAGAGAGAGAGAGACAGAGAGAGACAGAGAGAGAAAAGGAGGAGGAGGAGGAGGAGGGAAAGGAGAAGGAGAGAGAGAAAGTAAAGAAAGAGAGAGGGAGAGCCGGGCGTGGTGGCTCACTCTTGTAATCCCAGTACTTGGGAGGCTGAGACAGGAGGATCTGGGTTCGTGGCCAGCCTCAGCTACTTAGTGAGGCCCTCCGCAACTTAGTGAGACCCTGTTTCAAAATAAAGAATAAAAGCCGGGCGTGGTGGCGCACGCTTGTAATCCCAGTACTTTGGGAGGCGGAGACCGGAGGATCTGGGTTCGCGGCCAGCCTCAGCGCGCACGCGTGGGCGCTCACGCTCTCTCTTTCTCCTCTCTCTCTCTCTCTCTCTCTCTCTCTCTCTCTCCTTAGTGAGGC
>PVJS01045777.1:0-16096 GCA_004027185.1 Glis glis | reverse complement strand
AAAAAAAAAAAAAAAAAAGGAGATAAATATTTGGTAGAGAAAGCTACACAAACTCCTACATCTAATGACTGCTCCGTAGTTATTTAGAGCTCAGTATTTTGTACAAGCACCTACTCCAAACACACATATGGTGGTCAACAGCTTCTAAACCAATCCAAACTCTGGTTTGGTCTCCAACCTGTTCCTTCCCCTGTAAACTTCTTCCAAATAAATTGCAAACATTTTCACGGTGCTCAAGCCAAAATCTTAGGAGTCCACCTTGACTTCTCTCTGCTGGGCCTGCTTTGGTCTGTCAACAAGGCCCGTTGGTGCTGGCTTCGATCTCAAACACATCACCATGTATTTCTCAGTCCATGTCTCCATCTTTTCCCACTCGAGGATTACCAAGGTGTCCACACCTCACTCTTCCCTTCTAAGGTCTATTGTCCAAGAGGCCACATAGTGGGTTCTTCCGAAATGGAAACCAGAGTTCCAATATTTGCAATGTGTCATGTTTTTCTTTAATCTTAATATCTTTTTTTTGTGTGTATGTGGTACCGGGGATTGAACCCAGGGGCGTTCTACCTCCGCGCTACACCCCCAGCCCTATTTTTTTATACTTTATTTTGAAACAGGGTCTCACAAAGTTGCGGAGGGCCTCACTAGGTAGAGAGAGAGAGAGAGAGAGAGAGCGAGCTGAGGCTGGCCACGAACCCAGATCCTCCGGTCTCCGCCTCCCAAAGTACCGGGATTACAAGCGTGCACCACCACGCCCATCTAATCTTAATATCTTTTGATGAAAGGAAGAAGATTTTAAATATTTTGAAGTAGGTTGGACAGCCAGAACCTGGGCAGCATGGCCGACCTCACTCTAATCTCCTTCTGGCTCACACTGTCCCTGTTTCTCAGAATTTTTTTTTATTAATGCAGAGGACTTGCACCCACCTTGAGGATGTGGGTCTGGTGATTGCAGGTATCCCCACAGCACATTCTCCTAGCTTAATCCAGATCAGCGAGCAAATGTCACTGGCTTAGAAACTTCCCGACCACCATAACTCGTTATAGCCTTTCTTGGCTTTATTATTTTTTTTCTGGTACTTACCTGATATTAGAGTACAAATTTATCAACCTCACAAAAAACAAACACTCCAAGTATTTCAACAATTTATTCCTTGCTCTTATCAATAGCAAAGCCAGTTCTTGGCACATTGCGCGCCTTTGATAAGTATTTGTCAGATGAATGAATGAACTGTACATGTGATTAGTGTTGTTATTCGAATAGCATTGATATTTTATGCTTCTAGCTGTTATCCTGTTGTGATTAAGCATGCTCATTTGTATTCCTATGCAGTTTGTAAAATGGGACTGGCTCTCCTTCCCTTCTGCATTGTATATGCAGCAGAGAGGGGTAGGAAGCACTTGGAAGCATGCCATGCAGTTCTGTTTCCCCAGTAGATGAGAGTCCCCAACTTGTTGAGACTCTCAGCATAAATTTGGAGCAATCTGGTCAGTGTTGTAGATTCACGTGGGCATACTGAGTTTCTCGGTGGGGAGAATTGGGTGGTTCTAGGTATTCGGTCCTTGTCACCACTTTGGTCCTCTGAGATTGGTCCGTTTTGTAGAATGCAGATTAAAATGGTCAGCGGATGCCATCTTCCCAGTCTCGGAAGTTCATATGTCAATCGTTTTAAATACTTGTCTGTATCCTCTACATTTAGTAAATTCTATATTTACAATATCTCTGGTTTGGGAAATCTATATCTTTTATGTGTCCCCCTCCTGATGTATTTACAACTGAATAAGGAAGACCTAAACCAGATGTCTACCTATTAATCTTAGTGGCAATAACCATCCATCTATGCATGCACACATCCATCCATCCATCCATCCTTCAATCCATCTTTTCAGCAAATATACATTAATCAATGACTATGCAACAAGTGCTATTCTACAAGCTCAGGATAGAGAAGTGCACCAACAAATATGATCGCTGCCCTCATGAGAACTCAAACAAATGCTGGCCTCGAGGAGATAAATAGTGCCATAGAGTTTGGGTAAAGGGTCATTTAATCAATGTTGTTTAAGCACTAGCATAGGAACTAAGATAATATAGGAAATAAAAAAATTAAGGTTCTTCAGTGCTCAGATAGTAAATTTTAATTTTTCTTATCATAAAATAATTTCATGATATGACATTAGGGGTGTTTACAGTTTTACAAACATTCCAAACATTTGTATAAATGCTAAATTATTTTTATCTCCCTCCCTTTTGTTTATCAGATTTTGCCCTCAAAATTGATATTAATAATTCTGTTCAACTTTACTATTCCTACCCTTTTCTTCTTCTCACCAGTTTTCCGATCCATGTTGACATAGTTTTAGCTTTTAAATCTCCCTTAGTATTATATGTTCTTTCTTAATATATAGATATACATGTTTTTAATATCAATTAATTTTTATTTGTTTTGATAGCCACATTTCATCACAGATATTCATAACTAAGTTTATGTATTCTGCTCTTTCTGACAAATAATGTCAAATGAAATGTATCATCTTTCATCTGTAATCATGAGGGTAAATTACTCTCTCTTCGTTACATTGTCATTCTTTTTATCTTATTTTTAAATCTTCTGTATTTTCAATGTGTTATCCCAATCACAGATTTGAGTGTATGAAATATAAGATCTGGTTTGTATTGCTTCCTCTTTATCTTTTATCAAATTTGTGGTTTCTTGATTTTTTTCTTTTTTTTTTGCGGTACTGGGGATTGAACCCAGGGGCATTCTACCTCCGAGCTACACCCCCAGCCCTATTTTTTTATTCTTTGTTTTGAAACAGGGTCTCACTAAGTTGCGGAGGGCCTCACTAAGTAGCTGAGGCTAGCTACGAATCCGGATCCTCCTGTCTCAGCCTCCCAAGTACTGGGATTACAAGCGTGCGCCACCACGCCCGGCTCATTTTTTCTTAGTTGTCCCTTATATCCTATTGTGTCTCTGCTTCCTGTTTTTCCTTTTTCCTGCTTATTTCCATTATTTTTAATGTTGCCATATGTGTGTGCTTCTTCTCTAGAAAAGATGGTGGTGGAGGTGGCCGTAAATTTGGTTAACTTATACTGGAAAAACCTAGTGCTTGCGTGAAACACCTCATTCATGTATTCCATACCTCCCTCAGTATCTGCCTGAGCAATGTGTATTTGTTAGTAGTTCTAGGTAGACTCTTGTCATGAATGGGTACTTTTAAAGAAGTAGGAAGACTGGATTTTCTCTTCCTTTTGAGTCATCTCATCTCTAATCTTCCTGGAGCCCTGGTGCTATATTTAGATCTGAGACCCTTGTGTTAAAGGCTTGGTCCCCAGGTTGTAGCTATTGGGAGGTGGTGGCAACTGTAAGAGGAGGGTCCATTGGGGGGGCCTCAGGTCTTTGGAGCATGTCCTTGAGGGGTCTCAGGGGCCCTGGTCTCTTCCTCTTTCTCTTTTTTTGCTTCCTGAGGAAATAGACCTTCTTTCTTTAGAAAATGACTTGTCCCAGGTATTTATTATAGTAATGGAAAGCTGACTCCCACAGCTAGCTGTGTTTTATGAGTGGTTGAGGTTCGTGTTGGCCAAGCTGCTCTTCTGTGAAACAGGATTGCAGAAGGTGCAGGGAGCTGCAGAGATGGGCTATACTGTCACTTCTGCGGACACTCTCCATGCACGCAAAAGCAGCAGGCTTGAGTTGTCCAGGAGCCAAGACACCACTAAACTTTATTTTCTATCATCTTAAAGTTCAGACACTTCTTTTAATCCCCCCCACCTCCAGCAAAATCCCAGCACCTTAACAAGGTTGAGCCCTATAACCACTGTTTTTAAGTTGCTTGGGATCATCTCCGTCTCTTCTCTGATTGGCTGGCAGTATGGAAGCAGCTACAGAGGCAAGCTGACTGCGTGTGGTGACAGATGGACCATGGTTATTTCATTTGAGTCTGTTTTGTTTAGAATTTATGTTGACAAAAAAGTTAAAAAAAAAAGAAAAAGAAAAGATTTCTTGGAAATGGGGAGGTGTTTGTTTTGTTTCACAAGATGCCTGAGAGGCACAAGATTTCCTTCAGTTCCCTGACGGGTTGCTCAGTGCCTGAGGCGAGGCAGCGTCTGGCATCCCTTGATGCAAATCAGCCCAGGCTGACAAAGACAAGACGTGGAGAGAGAGAGAGAGAGAGTGAGAGAGAGAGAGAGAGAGAGAGAGAGAGACAGAAAGAGAGACAGAGACAGACAGAGAGAGAGAGAGAGAGAGAGAGAAAGACAGAAAGAGAGACAGAGACAGACAGACAGAGACAGAGAGAGAGAGAGAGGTTCTACCAGTTTCGGGAAAACCCAAAGTAATATTTACAAATAGGATTTTAGATGATGCCAGGAGAGAGATGGCTTTTAAAAAATTAGAAAATAATAAATTCTTCGGCCAAGGAACAGAATTGCAGTGCTCCCAGCCTGACCCTGTTCAGCCCACGTCTTTCCTGGTGAACGTGCCCGCTGCTCATTTGTGAGGGAAACACATATGGACCCATTAATTTGTGATATGGGATTTCTAGGTTAAATTGGGATTGCCAATGGGAAAATCATTTCCAGGTTCAGTGGTTTAATTTGTGGTTGACAAGACTAAGTTTATTCAAAGCGTAAAGGAGGAGGAGGGGGAGTCTAGGAAGAACAAGGCATATAAATTAGCAAAGTGCCTTATACAACACTTAATTTCTAGTTATTATTTGCAGTTGCCATTATTATGGTAAATATAAATTGTTACCCATTGTTTATATTTTCTTTACTTGGATCATTAGTAGTTATCGGAAATTTTTTCAAACTCTCTTTTCTCAGAGCTCAGGAATTTTTGATATAGATCTTGCTAAGGTTTGGGAAATAAATAAAGAAGTGCCTTTCCTTCACCTCCTTTGCTACTTTTAATTTACAAATTGTACAATCACTTCCTTTTTAGGTTCCAATCACTTGTGTATCACAACAGTTATTTATTCTTTCACAGAATTAAATCATTAGAAAAAAGCTTCCCTCATTATTCTTTAAGGCTTCCCCCACTTTGTAGTATTAAACTGTTAGTATAGTAAGTAAAATATGTCTCTTTTAGCAGAGTGATTTTTCATCTGCTCTCTGGACAGGTGCAATCCCGACCAATCCCACAGCAAGCCTTGCCCCACATATGGACTTCATTCCCTTTGAACTGTGGCCCACGTTCCCACCACGTAGAGGGTCACCGCATTCCTACCACGTAGAGGGTCACCACATTCCTACCACGTAGAGGGTCACCACATTCCCACCACGTAGAGGGTCACCACATTCCTACCACATAGAGGGTCACCATGTTCCTACCACATAGAGAGTCACCACGTTCCTACCACGTAGAGGGTCACCATGTTCCTACCATATAGAGGGTCACCACGTCCCTACCATGTTTCTACCACGTAGAGGGTCACCACATTCCCACCACGTAGAGGGTCACCACATTCCCACCACGTAGAGGGTCACCACATTCCCACCACGTAGAGGGTCACCACATTCCTACCACGTAGAGGGTCACCACATTCCTACCACGTAGAGGGTCACCACATTCCTACCACGTAGAGGGTCACCATATTCCTACCACATAGAGGGTCACCACATTCCTACCACGTAGAGGGTCACCATATTCCTACCATGTAGAGGGTCACCATGTTCCTACCATGTAGAGGGTCATTCTCCTTCTAACCTCTCAGGAGCTGCAGTCCATTCTGTATTCCTGGTTCTCCACTGTCAGCCCATTTTTAATTTCTTCAGTCAATCATTTTTTAACAATTAGTTTTTAAAACTTTTTATTTTGAATTATCTATAGAATTACATGAAAGTTTATAATACAGAGAGATTCTCTATATCCTTAACCTCCTTTCTCCCAGTGGTATCATCTTGCAAAACTGTAGCACACTGGCACTAGCAAACTAATGTGTAGATAACTCACTGGACTGATTCAGATTTCACCAGTTTACATGCACTCATTTTGTGTGTGTGTGTGCGCATGTGTGTGTGAATGTGCATTGAGTTCTATATAATTTTATTCCATGCACAGATCTGTGTGGCCAGCACCAGGGTCCAAACTCCAGTAATAAGGACCCTTTTGTTCTTTCTCCTCCCCTGCCCATCCCTAACCCTTGGTATCTGTCCTCCATCTCTACCATTCCGCAGAATCATGTGGTGTGCAACCTCTAACATTTCTGATGGCTCCTTTTAATCATGACACCTGGTTCTTATTCTTTTGGGAATTACAGATTTTTCCCCTGTACTTCTCTGAAAATTCTTTGACCTTCTTGTATGATTAAACTAATTGTCTTTTCCTTAAAACTTTGTTCTCTTCACCAATAGAAGCCAAGTTTTTTTTTTTGCTTCTCTTAATTTTCAATGAGAATAAAAAAATGTGTTCCACAGAAAATATTCTGGACCCTATCTCTTCTCTGAGGTCCATTTATCTCCCTATAGAGCCCTCCCTTTGTCTTCTGGGGCTGTGGCATTCAGTGCCCCAAGAGACATCCTCAATGGTTTTCATACCTGACTGATCCCTCTTCCTTATCCCCTGGAGGACCCTTACAGTGACTCCGTGTAAAGGTGTCTTGAACTCTTGAACCCTCGCGGTGTTAGCTCCTACTCAGCCCTAAGGACCCATGAGAGCAATCACATTTTGCACCTGGAATCCAAAGACCTAGTTCTCAGTCAATTCCCTGTGACCACAGCTCTTTGGTTTTCATCCTTTAGCTTGTTGAGGAGAACGTCTTACACTTTCAAGTTCCCTTGGAACACTTTTGACCTCTTCATGTGATAGAAAGCAGACCACTTTATAGTTTGGAGTGGGAAAGGATTAGGTGTTGAGGTGTGAGCCTGGGAACAGGTGGCAACTTAGACCCACTGCCACCCTTCCTGTGCCTCAGAGCCCACTGGTTGGAGGCGGACAGGTGACTCTCATAATCGAGTGCAAAGTGGATCTTAAGAGGAAAAGACTTGGTGACACAGGGAAGACAGACGTTACACACTAATGCATTTCCAGGGATCAGCAGAGCCTCTCTTAAGTGACAAGTGAGCTTAGGCAAGCATACTGACTAGGGCCAGTGCTGCCCTTGTAACCCAATGATGGGGAGAAGAAAGTCTGGGCATTTGCTGAGGGCCATGGATAAGGAGTCCACTGAAAATGAGAAATGGAAGGCAGTTCAATATGGCCAACTGAAGAGTGAAGGAGAGAGAGTTTGAGAGGCAGTAGGGATCAATCAGCGAAGGTCTAATCCACCAAGGAAGGAGTGTGGACTGCATCACTAAGGAGATGAGACTCTGTGATCACATTGTGGAGAATCCAGTCCCCTGGCCTTGAGTTGCCTCTGCGCTTGAGCTCCACAGGTAAAGGGAAGCTGTGCTGCCTGAAACAGTCTGCTTTCCATCACACATAAGCCCAGGAGCAAGCAGGTCCTTGTATGAGTTTCCTGGGGTCCCCGTAACCAAGCACTGTCCAAAGACAGTGGCTCTCTTTTAGCTCTGGAGGCCAGAAATCCAAGATCAAGGGTAGGCAGGGTTTCCATTTCAGTCAGCATCCTTCCTGCTGTAATCCAAAACACTTGACCGCACAACTTAGAAGAAGGGAGATTTATTTGCTCACAGTTTGGGAGATTTCAGGTGTTCAGTCCACATGATGCTGGGTTCATCAGCAGAGCTCAGCGCATGGCAGCAGGAGGCAGAGAGAGGGAGAGAACAAAACCTCTGCTCTCACATCATGGAGGCCGGAAGCAAGAGAGAGCAAGCAAGGGGACCCAAGGATACAAGCACAGTCCCCAAGGCCACATCCCCAAGGACCCACCTCCTCCAGCCACACCCCACCTGCCTAGGTTACTACCCAGTAAATACATTACAATAGATTTACCCACTAATGAGATTACAACCCTCATGACTTAATTATATCAACTCTGAACATTAATACATGAGCTCCTCAGGGAACGTTCTCTACCCTAACCATGAGAGCCTCACTCCCTCTCAAGGCCCTAGGAGGACCTTCCGGGCCCTGTCTAGCTTCTGGTGGCTTGACTCTTTGCCTCTGTTGTCATATGACTATCTTTTCTGTGTTTCTATGCATCCTTCTCTGTCTTGACACAGGTATTCACATTAGATTCAGAGCCCACCTTAGTCCAGCCGGATCTCATTTTCATCGTTACCTTACTATATCTGCAAAGACCCTATTTCCCCATATAGTCACATCCCAGGTAGACATGGGAAATTATTCAACCCACATAGCCCCAGTTCCTAGAACATTCCACCTAATGTCCTGGCAGAGTTGACCATAGTTGGCAAATTTTGTTAATGAGAAAGGACCAGGTCATCCATATTCCCACAGGGACCTCAGGATCTTTGGGAGTGGTTTTCCTCCATACATTGAGTTTGGGGCCATGACCTTAGGAGGTGGGGCTAAAAATTGGGAGGTGATTTGATGTGACGGGTGTCCTGGCAGGAGGGGGAGGTGGTGAGCTGAGCTTGGGAGGTGACACTGTGAAGGCCCTGGCTGGAGTGTTCTTGGAAGGCTATGACCAGGTGTCACCCACTTGTAGCCAGCAAGGTCACCCCTGTGTGCTGGTGAGAGCCTAGGGTAACCCTGTCCTGCTGGCTTCCTAACCTTGGGCAAGTTTCCTCACTGTTCTGAGCAATCCGTACAATAGTGGGAATCACATGCTCTGATTTTAGCAAGATGGGGCACAAAGACTTCTGTGAATCACCATAAACCATTGCTGGATCAGCAGCTCTCACAGTCAAGCCTCTGAATGGAAAGTCTAACATTTAGGTTCAGCCCAGAGCCCACCCATGACCTGTCTTCTCAGATAAATGGGAAACCTTTACCATCCCAGTTGCTGAGAATGACTGGCTTTACAGCATGAATGAGGCAGTCAGAAGTGCTGATATGTGGACCCGCGGGCACGTTGTGCTGGGCATCACAGAAAGTACAGGAACAGGCAGTGCTGCACATGCTTGTCTTCTCAGAAGCAGTCCACTTGCCTGTGAGAAGAAGCAATACCGAGGCTCCCCTCTTGATTTGTGTATGGGTATGATGGTAAAGCAATGCCCTAAAGCCTCATGATTTTGGCAACTACTCAAAACACTGGTCAGTTGTAGGGTTCCATCTAAGGGGTATAGTGGGAGAATGCGAGTCAAAGGAATGTGACTCTTATTTAGGGCAACTATGGGGGACACTGGAAGAGATAACTTGGACCTAAAAATTAGTCTCTTCAAAAGTAGAGTAGGACCTGCATTTTGGGATGAATGTCTATCAGATATCATGGTTCCCATCAGCTCTGCCATGAATTTTCAAAGTGGAAGCAATTCAAAGAAATTTGCAGCCAGATCACAATGAGTCCCCAGAGCTCTGAGACATCTGGCACCTTCCAGCTTGTAAGTCCTGGGATGGTTGAGTGATCCTTGTGCTTGGCCCGAGGTCTTGGTTACTGGGCTCTCATGACTCTGTCTGGAACACATCTTTAAGAATACAGCTACCCTGGGACTCTCAGGATGGCACAAGGTCCTGCCTAAGTGCTTCCTGATCTCACAGGGTCTCTGTCCTCTTAGTCCCTATCACACTTTATGTTACTGCTTTCTAGATTCCTGTTGTAGTTATGTGCAAAACTTAATGTCTACTAAAGGAAATTCTTCAAAGTCAAGACTATGTCTGTGTTTTCTTTGTAGGACCTAACTATAATATAGTTTTAGTAAGTGTGAAGTTCTTCCAGGTAGCATGGCACAAAAACCAATACACATTCCCTCCAGCCATGTAGCGTTGACAGTGAGAATATACAGAGTCACACAGAAGAGCAGAAGCCCATGCAGCCCCATAGCGGAAGGGAGCATGGTGCTGAAGCACATGTCCTGGCTGACTGCATCTCTGGCCCTCTCCTCTGCATCTTCCCTCTGCTGACCAAGCAGCCTATCTCTGGATCCTGTTTCATGTGCAGTTTCTGTGTATACTATCTCTCTCTGTTCTAATTACTTCTGCGTTTTCCTGCCTTCTCCTCCTTGCAACTCCAGTGGGGTTGGTCTTCCTGTCCAGCATGGAGAAGACCTCTGCAGACAGAGCTGTTGCCTGAACCCCCTGACGTGTAAGTGCTGCTGCTACGGCAGCCTCCTACAACACACCAAGACTACAACAGGAGTCCCCATAGACATCCTATGCAAGCTTAGTTGCCTGGGGTCAGACACAACCCCAGGAAAAAATATAGGTGTAGAGGCCTTTGAATCTCAGTAAGGGGTGCTGTCATCTTTTCTGGTCTAATTCTCATGGCTACCATCTTGCGAACCTACAATGTGACAGGTACCACACCCGATGCATCTATCTACACAACTCTCTCATTTAGAGCCCACAGGATTTCTTTGGATCAGGCTAATCAGGTCCTTGCAGAGATCAAGTAGCTTTCTTCCAGATGTGCAGGGTGTGGGGAAGCAATAGAATTTGCCATTGAACTCCAGGGTCCCTCTCAGAGTAGCCTTTCCTAGGAATGCATTTCAGTCCCTCCATTTCTGCATTGACCTGTAGTAACTCCTCTCCTTCCCTTCTACTGGACCTATATCAGAAGTCTTCCTCTAATTACAAGTTATTTTGCATAACCTTCTGTGACAACTATAAGATACCATGTATGAACTTGTGCTGAAATTTGCTTAATTTATATTTTAAGCTTGTACTTTAAAAAATTCTTTCTT
The DNA here is from genome assembly GCA_004027185.1 of Glis glis. Taxonomy (NCBI): domain Eukaryota; kingdom Metazoa; phylum Chordata; class Mammalia; order Rodentia; family Gliridae; genus Glis; species Glis glis. The sequence goes on along the minus strand of PVJS01045777.1, from coordinate 5,394 downwards.
ATTTCCATTGTTCCTTTCTCCATAGAATCTCTCCCATTATATTTCTTCATTCCATGCCTGGTCAAATTTATATTCTTTCCTTTAAGTCTGCGTGGAATACCCTTTGCCCACTTTTGATGAGCCCATCATTCAGGTGCGATAAGCAGTGATCCAGAGAACTACAGGCTCTTGCTTTGTTTTTAATCTAGCTACACATATTCCACATCCTTTTTCCTCTTTCAAAGTCAATAAAAATGAGTTCCAAAATTTTTTAAGGTCTCTCATCCATTCTCGCATGAATCAGCAGAGATCGAGTAATAGTCAGTGGTTTGATGAATCTTGACAGATTCTCCATCATCCCTGGGAAGACAGCACCAGCCCTGGAAGAGAGAAGCTCTCCTTATTCATGTCAGGGCGATGTAAGATTGCCTTCCTACCCCTCATGGGAAATCACAATGTCTCCTGTCCCTGGGATAAACAACAGAATCTACGGACCTCATGGGAGCTTGCAGAATTTCCCCATGAGGAGTGCAAGATGTGAGGTCCTCATAGGGCATGACTCTGCTGGGTGGCGCAAACCTGAGAGTCCATTTCCACTGAATCCTGAGCTTCCCTTGTTGCAGGACTTCTGCATCCCCACTACATTATTAATGTCCCAATTTCTCCTGAACCATTTTCTCCATCCTAATTTGGAGCTCTTCTCCAGCTCTAATAACCAAGGTTGGGGGAGGGGGAGGAGGAGAGTTCTCAGTCTCCCCATCCTCTTGCCTCCAGGGAGGGGACATCCTACTGGAGGTGACCAATTTGAGCAGCAGGAGTGTGTAGCCTCTGGTCACTGGGAACTCTTCCAGCAGCCCCTGCAGGATCTGAAGTTGAAGTGGAGACTTCCCTCCGGGAAAATGTTTCCTCCAGGGAAGTCCGTGCTGGAGCTAACCCAATTGCCCCCTCCAGATATGATTCTGTCTCATCTGCACATAGGATACATTAGCAAAAAAACTCATATCAGCTATGAGAATTCTGCACTGCACCCCAGCACACGGCAGAACAAATATACCACCCTCTCTCCTGCTCTCTCTCAGACCTCTGTCTAGAGCCTTCCCTAGGTCCTCAGTCATCCCTAGGTCCCACTGAAAGTCATAATAGGTCTAGAATTTAGCCTCAACCAGTGAACTAAACTGGTTTTGGTGAAAAAGTAGCTCAAAATCGAATTTCCAAATCACGGGAGTACCAGCATTTGTGATTTCAGGAGAAAAAAGAAAAAAAAAAGAAACATGGAAGCTTTGGCAAAATACCTACTCAAAATATGAATGTTAGTTTTTGAAAATAATAAAAAGAGCAAAAAGCTGTCAGCAAGCCCTGTGGTTGAGGTGTACAACAGAATATCTAAGCTCAGGCACCATGCTGAAACTTTAAAAAGTTGTATTTCTAGCTGAACTGAGTTTTATACCATTCTCTGGATAATATTGAGGCAGAAATTCCCTGGAAGTTTGGCATAAAATAATTAGACGGGCAGCAGATCATGTATCTCGTCTTGTAAGAAGAAAATAGAAAGCTTTTTTAGCTTCCTTTCTATTGGTCTGATTTTTAAGCCCTTGGGTGTGTCAGGACTGGGATTGAAGTAAGTGCTAGAAAAGTTCTGAAGGCTGCTGTCCTTCAAGTTGTCAATTACTTTCAGGTAGTGTGGGATGGATAGAAACGTATCTGTTTGATTTCATGCTTGCTCTTTCCCCAGGATTTTCTGAGTTTCCAGGTTATTCAGCAAAGCACAAATTGCCATTCATACAGATGCAATACCATGATTTCTGATTTGCTGGCTGTCATTCCCATTAATAACCGACCGGGCTGTCAGCCTGTCACTCCTTGTTGGTGTAACGATTTGTTTCATACAAGGGATTTGATTCATGAAGAAGAGGAGGGAAAATAAAAGCTCTATCGGTGTCCTAGCTTTGTTGTCATTTTTTTTTAACTTGGAGGAGCACAGGGCTCTGCAAAGGCATTAGGCAAAGCATGCCATATTCCACCTTTATTTTCAAAAATTAATTGCCAAGCGCATAACATGGATATTTTGAAAGCTGAACAAATACTCCTCTTGGAGTTTGAAATGTGGTGGAGTTCACATGAGCTCTCAGGAATATTTCCACCCACAGTTCTTGCGTTGCTCCATCTGACATAACCCAGAGCAGAGTTCTCCAAATGAAGAAAGAGGCTCTGCTTCTCAGTGCGTACTGCCTTGTGGGACACCGCTACTGCCGAATGTGGTGTGTCACAAGCTGCTCCCACAAGCTGTTCTCCTCCGGGAAGGCGAGTCCCCAAGAGACCGGGTAGAGGATATATAGCAAGGCTTCACTGTGGCGCCATTTTCCACTTTACTTTTCCCTGGAAGGTTCTTCTGTGCCAATGGAGAACGCAGACTCTGGAGACAGCACATGAGCTGTCATCTAGTGTTCCCACCCTAGGCTGACAGGTCTCCTTTCCCTGCTTTCTTCAGTGGGGTCCTCCCACTGCTGGTGATGGGAGGAGGAGAGGACCTCCCTTCATGCCTCACCACAGCCCAGGGGAGAGAGCTGGAAATGCCTCACCCCCTTGGAGGCAGGTTGACCAGCAGGCCCCTGCAAGGGATGCACAGCCCTCTAAGTGGAAAGCTTACATTTTTCTGGCATGCTTACCCCCAAACATCACCTTTCCTGCTTTATTTTTATATACTTTGGAATATTCACTTTAATAATTCTTCCAGCAGCCCCTGAAGGATCTGAAGTTGAAGTGGAGACTTCCCTCCAGGAAAATGTTTCCTCCAGGGAAGTCCGTGCTGGAGCTAACCCAATTGCCCCCTCCAGATATGATTCTGTCTCATCTGCACATAGGATACATTAGCAAAAAAACTCATATCAGCTATGCTGGTGCTTTATAGTCTCACATCATATTGTAGTTCATAGTGATAGTGACATACATGCACACAGCACTTGGTGGGCTTCTCCTAGTTCCCTACACCCCCCCATACGGGATGTTGAGATTGGTCCACTTTCTTTGTCTCTTTAACTCCCCATCCACAGTGGTCTTATGCTGTTCTGACTTCTTTCAAGAAAAGAACCTTAGGTATTTTCTTTGAGTAATCGCCTGTGGTCTTGGAGCCACACGGGAATCCTTTAACCTGTACCCTCTGAGGATTCACTCCTCCGTCTTGACCATCCTCAGTGAGAGACCCACGGAGAGTGGAGCTCGGAGGGGGAGGACTTCGAGGTGCCTCCTGCAGCATGGAGCCTGGTGGTGACCGTCAAGGATTTTTCTGCCATCTCCTCTGTAACTCCTCTACTCCACGACTCCCCATCATCTCACTAGCCTAGTGACTCATGAGCTTTCTGTCTGGCAAGATCCTTCCTACAGTGAGACTCAGAATCCAGCATGGTGTTCTAGAGGTGGCCAGGTCAGCATAAAGAAGCATGCTGAATTTCCTTCCTATAATCTTTATACTTTATCACCTGTGCAATCCAAAGTACAGTTTATAGTTTGCTTTTTTTCCCCCAGCCAAGGTGCACCACTGGGTCACATTTACTTCATAATGAACGAAGATCCCACACCAAATATCCACTAGGAAAGTAAAGAATTCAGCCTTTCAGACATTTTGCATTAAATATCATGCATTCAAATCTTATAACTATTTGGAATTAATTTTCTATTTGATTCAGAAATTTAGTCATGTTCATTTCCCCAGTAGTTTGCAATAATTTGAAAGTGTGAAAATTTAAAGATTTGGTTTCTAACAGCAATTAATGTGCATTGAATTAGAAAATAAGCTTAGACTCTTAAAAAATGCTAGCAGTTGAGTGAAGTAATGCAATTTCCACGTTGTCTAAAATAGCAGCCTTAACTTTTCTGTCATAACATATGTAACTTATCGTGAGGCAAATGCCTTTCTGCAAAAACGTTTTATGCAATTCAAGGGACACTTGCAGTAATGCCACCATTCTGTCTGCCCCACAAGAAAGTAAGAATAAAAATGAGCAAGTCGCCAAAAGAGTTATTCAAGACAGCTTATAGACAAAGGTGTTTGGGGTATAAAAATACAACTACTAGAGGAAAACAGGGGACTAGTTCCGCTCTTTGAGGAAGGCAAAAATCTCTTAAACAGGACCTAAAAAGCACTAAGTATAAGAAAAGACCAATAAATGAGATCTCATTGACATTAAGAACGTCTACTTAGCAAAAGATGCCACCGATAGACTCAGAGACAAGCTACAGATTAAGGGAAGATTATCTGAAATACATATATTCATATATTCAACAAAGTTTCATATCTAAAATATATGAAGAATACTAGGCATTAGTAATAAGAAAAAAACAACTTAACAATGGGCAAAAATGTCCAGAGGTTCTTCACAATAAAAATATCTAAATGAGCTTATGAGTTGTTTTTTATTATTGATATGAAAAATCCGAAATAAATCCATAATGAGATACCACTATAGTATCAAACACTGGTGGAGATAAGGGGTAAGGGAAGCTCTCATACATTTACAGTGAGAATGCATATTTTTACAAAGACTTCAGAAAATTGCTGGATAGCATCAACTAAATTAAACATGGGCCTACACTCTGACCCACGATATCCATTCCAGAGAGTATATTCAAGAAAAGTATGTGCCTATGTCTACTCATAGTCATGCATGTGAATGCTTCCAGCAACTGTATTCATAGTAACTAGAAAACAATCCAAATATCTAAACACAGAAGAACAGAGAAGTGAATTGCGATGTGCTTACACCGGGAAATACCAGCAATAAAAAAGAAGAAAGCACCAACACAGACTACTCATATCAGGAAGAAGAGGAGGGATTTCTCTGTAGATAGAAAATCATTAAAAATAAGTATATATGAAGAACAACTTTATGCCCATAGAGGCAGCAATTTGGATGCAATAGACAAATCCTTAAAAGTCACACACCATCAAAGATCACTCAAGAAACCATGAGTGGACCTAATAGCTCTGTTTCTACTAAAGAGGAAGTCACAAAGAAACTAAACTCACAAAGAAAACTTCAAATCTAGATGTTTGCACTAGTGAATTCTACCAATCACCCAAGGGAGAAATGATATCAATTTTACAAAAATAGTCCTCAAAATTAGAATTAAGAAAATTAGAAAATGCTTTCCAATTCATCTTATGAAACCAACATATCTTGCCACCAAAGGTAGACAAAGAAATAACAAGAAAACTAGAGTCCAATACCCTTTATGACGGCACATAGAAAAATATTCAACAGCCGGGCGTGGTGGCGCACGCTTGTAATCCCAGTACTTTGGGAGGCGGAGACCGGAGGATCCGGGTTCACGGCCAGCTTTCTCTCTCTCTCTCTCCCTCTCTCTGTCTCTCTCTCTCTCTCTCTCTCTACTTAGTGAGGCCCTCCGCAACTTCGTGAG
>PVJS01045775.1:0-16099 GCA_004027185.1 Glis glis | reverse complement strand
GATCCTCCTGTCTCAGCCTCCCAAGTACTGGGATTACAAGCATGCGCCACCACGCACGGCTCAGATGGAGGCCTTTTTTTTGGAGGGTTCAGAGAACCTCACTTGGATGTCATGAACTTGGGTTAGATACAATTCTTTCCCATCAAAGGATACACCCATTAAGCAAATGAAAACTTAATGGTGAGGATACTTGGAAATTTGTCCAAATTATATTTTAAGTGGGCTTGATATCGGTGATCACTTAAACATTTTATTGGTTAATTATTACTAAAAACAAAATGTCCTGGATCTACGACATTACAGACATATGACCTTAGCAAGCTTCTTTAACCTCTCTAAGGTTGCATTTCCGCCTGTGAAAAATACAAATAACAGTAATGTTTACTCTAGGATTTTCATGAAAGTTAAAGGAAATCCCATTGAGATATGTACCTAGGACAAAATGAGTACTCAAGCAATAATGGTCACTAATGTCATTAACCAAAACACACTTCATGACTCACTTTAGCATTCTGCCTCAAAGAACTGTTAAGTCTAATTTTAGAACAGAATTTCCAAATTCTGTTCTAAAGACAAATAAATAAAATCAGTCAAATAAGTTGGTAGACATCTGAAGCCAAGTGTTTTCTAGGTTTACTAGGACCTTAGGTTTATGCAATTTGGGGTAATGCCTCATTAAGAATAAGAATATACAATTATGAATGCAAAACTAAATTAGATATGAGGCCTCACAAGGAGCCTGAGCAGGTAAAAAGCTCTGAAGCTTAAAGGTCATTAATTTGATAGTAAATTTTCCTCTGCATGACTTTGTGATGAGCATCCCAAATAGTGTGAGCTTTAGCTGGCATGTCCAGTATGACTTGTTTCTAGCCTTTCCTAAGAAATAAGGCACTCTTGTGGCAAGAATGTCTAGTAGACAGATGATATTGGGATATCAAAGCAGTTGTTAAGGATGAACTAAGATGGGGAATCCCATGCAGGGAAAGAATGGTGTGTGTGTGTGTGTGTGTGTGTGTGTGTGTGTGTGTGTTACTGGCGACTGAACCCAGGGGCATCCTACCTCTGAGCTACATACCCAGTCCTATTTTATTCTACTTTTTTATTTTGAAACAGGGTCTAGCTAAGTTGTAGAGGGTCTTGCTAAGTTGCTGAGGCTGCCTTAAACCTGCAATCCTCCTGTCTCAGCCTCCCAAGTACTGGCATTACAAGAGTGTGCCATCACACCTGGTTGAGAAAAAGTATTTTAGTAATGAAACACAGCCTGTACAATCAGCTGGAGCCATTGTTTCTAAAAGCTGGTGTGTGGACTTTTGCTAGGAAATTGTAGACACTGTTGCAGTGAGAGATACATTTTTGCCTGTGCTAGTGGGTCCAGCCATGCAGAGAGGAACATGCCCAGGGAAGGTCCCCTTCTCTGTTCCTGACTAACCACCCAATCTACACTTTCTTCCTAGCCCTGCAGCGAGCCTCAGACATATGAAATGTGGTTCTTTGGCCTCTTTGGCCAGAATAATCTAGATTTAGAAAGTCAATATATAGCTATTCATTCCAATTTAATTTATGAATGTAGTAACAGTGGAAACACCAGGACAAACTGAATGCCCAGGCTCCACTAGCTGAGTTTATATTGAACTAGATAACAACAACAAAACACAAAATAATGCAGGTATGTCAAGAAAACACCTAGGATTTATGTCACATTGCAAAGGAAAATTTTATGTGGTCATTTTTCAGCATTCATATTTTTGATCTGTATGTATAAAAGTTTACAGGTCATCAAAAATGCACCAATAAAAATATAACAAAATATAAGATAGGGCTGGGGGTGTAGCTCAGAGGTAGAATACCCCTGGGTTCAATCCCTAGTAGCACACCAAATAAATAAGTAAGTAAATAAATAAATAAATAAATAAATAAATAAATAAAATGAGAAGATGAAAAAAACGTCAATTGTTCTCTTTGAGAAAGGATTATATTTTTCTCTGCATTTATACTCTCAAATTTTGCTGTGAAACATCCCTTCTTTAGAAATGCAACTAGAAACCACACGGGATATCACTGAACACCCCTCCAAATGGCTAGACTGAAAAAGGACGAGCGTTGAGAAAAGGTCAAAAAGCAACTGTGCACTAATAAAATATTTTTTTAAAAAACAACTGGGATACATACTGCTGGTATCAATATAAATGGCACATGTACTTTGGGACACTGTCAGTACTAAAGCTGCACATACAAAAAACACCTTTGGCACAATAATTACAATCCTACAAAAGTGCCCAAAATAAATACACAGAAATTCACCAAATGCTAAGTAGCAGAATGTTCATCTCAGCACTATTTGTGATGTCTCATAATTGGAAACAGCTCACATGTCCATCAACAATTTAATGAGTAAGTATTTTGTGACTTGTTCATTCAATGAAATTCTATAGCAATGCAGATGAATGAACTACAACTATATACCACTAAATGAATGTTACTCACAAAGCCAATGCTGAATGAAAGAAAATAGATATAAAGAAGACATGCTCTATGATTCCATTAAAATAAAAATTTAAAAAGGCAGCACTAATCCATGACATTTACAGTGGGGATAGAGATTTCCCTGTCTTGGTAGCAGCTCCATGAGAGTATGAGAAATCTCAGGTGGGCTAGTAACTTTCTGTTTCTGGTTCTGGGCTCTAAATGCAACATGTATATGCTTATTTTGTGAAAATTCTTTGACTTTGTCCACTTATAACTTGGAAAAATTTATGCTCATGTGTTACATTTTAATAAAAAGTTTATTTTTATTTTATTTTTTGCAGTACTGGGGATGGAACCCAGGGGCATTCTATCTCCAAGCTACATCCTCAGCCCTATTTTTTATTCTTTATTTTGAAACAGGGTCTCACTAAGTTGCGGAGGGCCTCACTAAGTAGCTGAGGCTGGCCGCGAACCTGATCCTCCTGTCTCAGCCTCCCAAGTACTGGGATTACAAGAGTGAGCCACCACACCTAGCAAAAGTTTATTTTTAAAATGCTCTCTCTTTCTTGATAGGATGGAAATTGTCACTACAGTGGTACCCCAATTCGTAGGACAATGGAGAAGACTGTGAAATTCCCAAGTTTGGGAACTGCTTACTTATAGGCTGCTGAGAAACTCATATGTGAAAACCAAGCCATGTGTTCCTGTTTTTAAGGTAGGCATACACAAATGGGGCAATGAAATAAGGCACGGGTGTTATGGTTAGATATAGAATGGCCCCTTGAAGAGCTCATAAATTGGTGTTTAGAGTTGATATAATTGAGTTTTGAGGGTTGTAATCCCAGGGTGGTAGCTGGAGGGGGTGGATCCCCGGGGGTGCAGCCTTGAGGATTATATTTATGGCTCCTCTTCCCCCTGCTCTCTCTCTTGCTTCTGGTCTCCATGATGTGAGGAACACAGTCCATGTGCTCTCCCTCTCTCTGCATCCCATCGCCATGCCCTGAGATCCGTGGTCCCTAGCCTCACACGGACTGAACCCGAAACCATAAGAAAATGAATCTTCTTTCCTCTAAATTACGTGGTGAATCCTTTAGATTATAGCTGCAAGAATGCTGATCAGAACAATGGGATAGGGTGGGTTTAGAATTAGCCACGAGATCTGTAACTTTTGTAGGACTAGGCATTACAGGAAACTCTCTAGAAAGAACTGCAGCATTATCAAACATTGCAGGTAAATACATTTTCTCCAAATGTCCTTTCTCATTTCCTGCCATACTCTCCTTTGAGCACATCTTGTTCTGTCATAATGCACCCTCTTTAAAGGGTTTAATCAATTGATTTAAGAACACTCATTCTCAAAGAATTTTCCATGAACCTTTTTAGACTCGGAGCTTTTCCGTGCTCACCTCTAGTTTTCATTTCCTGTCTCTTGACCTGTTTTTAACTTATTACAAAGTTAATTTGAAATACCTAACCTGCTGCAATGTGTAGTCAATATCAGGGATTTTTTTAATCAGAAACATTTTGAAAATTTAATTAAATATGAGACAGTTTATCTCTGTCCACTATCGTAGTTACAAAACAACTTTCCTTTTCAATAAAGGAAAGGTCACAATGACCAAGGCAGATGTTAGACCTCATTCTCCCAAGTGAATGTGGTGGCTCATCTTCTAAAATCCTGCAAAGCAAACAAGTCAGGAGTTTAGAACTTAAAGAATAATGCAGCCATTAAAGCAAATCTGGAGTTTGACGATTGGAGAAAAGTATTCTCTACTCATGTTTTTTTTTTCCTTGAACAATAAAAATAACACAGTCCCATCATATCCAAATAAAATGAAAAACCAAATCCTGTAGAATAAGGAACAAATGGAAAACTGCTTTTCCCTCCCTTGTTTCATACTGAAATCATAGAACCACATGCACTGTTTTCTTTGCCTTTTGCTCCTGACAATTTGGACATATTATAGTCAATTTTTTAGATCTCCTAGTGGTTACCTTCATAAGTGTATTATACTTCCAAACATCTGTTTCATGCATTATTAATTTTAGACTGGGTCTATTAACTTTGGACTCTAAGTAAATCAATATACATGTGCTTCCTCTTTTGTTTTCTTTTTGCATGAAAAAGAACAGACAACATCCATTAGGTTCTTAAGACATGGGAATATTAGACTCCATACGTTTCCTTCAGTCTTCTCCCTACTCCACTTGTCAATGTTTATTTGATATATCTTATGTTCCTCAACTGATTTGTACCTTTAAATGCTTAATTTAAAATATAATTCAAGGCTATACTGCATAATGTATTTTTGTTTGGTTGGTTTTTGCAGTGTTGGACATAGAACCCAGAGCCTTAGGCATGCTAAGCAAGACCACTAGATAACACCCCCACCCCTTTCTAAAAATTTTATTTTCAGGACTGGGGACTGAACCCAGTGGCACTCTACCATTGAGCTACATCCCCAACCCTTTTTATTTTTGAGACAGGGTCTCACTAGGTTGCCTGGGCTGGCCTCAAATTTGCAATTTTCCTGCCTCTGCCTGTTGAGATGCTGTGATTACAGGATTGCGCCACCACACCCATGTTCATGCAATCATTTTTTTTTTTTTGTGGTACCAGGGATTGAACCCAGGGGCATTCTACCTCCGCACTACACCCCCGGCCCTATTTTTTATACTTTATTTTGAAACCGGGTCTCATGAAGTTGAAGAGGGCCTCACTAAGTAGAGAGAGAGAGACAGGGAGAGAGGGAGAGAGAGAGAGAGAGATGAGGCTGGCCGCGAACCCGGATCCTCCGGTCTCCGCCTCCCAAAGTACTGGGATTACAAGCGTGCGCCACTATGCCCAGCGTATGCAATCATTTTTGACAGTACCTTTTCACTCATGGCTCTGAAACATGAGGAAACCCACACTCCTAAGCTTTTCTAAAAATCCTTGCCTGTCATGAATTTATTTTAATTATGTTATCTAAATTATATTATTGATGATTGTTATATTCTAGAATGTCCCCTTGAAGGGCTCATAAATTGATATTTGGAGTTGATGTAATTGAGTCATATGAGTTATAATCCCAGCAGTAGATAAATCCATTGTAATAGATTTATTTGGGTGGTGGCCTAGGCCAACAGGGTATGGCTGGAGAAGTTGGGTCCCTGGGGGTGTAGTCTTGGGGATTAAAAATGGTTCCTTCTCCCCCTGCGCTCTCTCTCTTGCTTCTGCCTCCATGATGTGAAGAGCACAGCCCATGTGTTCTCCCTCTCTCCACTTCTCTCCACCATACCCTGAGATCCCTGGTCTCCGGCCTCACATGGACTAAACCCGAAACCGGAAGAAAATAAATCTTTTTTCCTCTAGGTTACATGGTCAAGTCTTTGGATTATGGCTTTAAGAATGCTGACCAGAAAATATGATCCATTAGGAAAACATAATCCATTTGCATTTTTGCTATAATTCTTCATTCCCACAATTGGTTGGATTCTTCCATTGAAATGGACATAGTACTCATGTCAGCTTCTCTATTAATTTCTGGCTAAAGAAATCTCAAAGTAATGGTTTTTGTTTCAAGCAGATCAGTCAGATATCACACTCACATGTTCAGAAATGCCTTTCTTTAGCTGGGCGTGGTGGTGCATGACTCATATGACTGTAATCCCAGTACTTGGGAGACTGAGACATTAGGATTGCAGGTTTGAGGCCAACCTCAGCAACTTTGCGAGATCCTCATCAAACAGGTGAGACTCTGTTTCAAAATTTTAAAAAGGGCTGGGGGTCTAGTCAGATGCAGAATACCTCTGTGTTCAATCCCCAGTCCCCACTCCCCAACACACAAAACGCCTTTCTTTTGCCTTTACACCGGAATGGAAACTTAGCCTCACATAAGCTTCTTGGGTTTTGCCACTGGCCTTCCATGGCATGGTGGCTATTTGGCTACTTCATGACAAAGCTTTGCTCCTGAGGATTCAAGAGGTACCTTTGCTGTCTGATATCTCCTTTTCCCAGGTGACCTGCTTTTGATCATACTGGGGGTTATAGGATTCTTTATGCTCCTAACCATTTCCAGTGGAAACAGAAGGTCTACATATGGCTTACGGGGAAGAGCAGTGTGTCATGAGATTTACACGTGTTTGTGGTGATTCTGTGCTTTTTAAAACTATTTTGTTTCCTTTGGCTGAGATAAGCTGCTGCGTAGCTGACTGCCACCCACCGTCTCTCCTCTGCTCAGCCACTTGCCAGCCGGCCTGGCCTTCTGCAAAAAAGGCTTATCTGAGTGACTTCTCCTTCAACCCTACCTTGCTGCTGCACTCTGGTGAGGACAGAGGTACCCATTCCCCAGACCGTGCTCTTTTGTGCCCTTTCATACCTGATCCTCCATTTATGGAGCCCTCCTTCCTGGAGTCCCCTTCCCCCTGTTCAGGCTGCGTTTCACTGATGGTGGACATTCCCAGTCATGGTTAGTAATTTGGGATCTCATTGTTTCAGAAACTTCCATAGCTCAAACCCTTGGTTTCACTAAATTGGTGTTGTCTTCTTTTGCATTCTCCCTGTGGCTGTTTTCTACTAATTTGAGATGAGAATAGGGTCAGAACACCTTAACTTTGGTCTCTTTAAGCAAATTTCTCCATTATTGTATATGGGAAAGTGGGGGGGGCTCAGCCTCTGGACTAGTGTATTCATTTTTCTTTCATTTAGCTTAGTTCATAATCAAAGAATGATTTTTAAATGTCTTATTTTTAGGTCTTCTAGATAGTGAATGCTTCATTGAAGGTCTACATTTCTTTTCCAGAGGGAAGAATTCCCTTCAGTCTTTGCTTATTGGAAAGGGGAGCCCCAGGGCAAGTGTCTTCAGTTCTCACTCCAGGTAGTGATGAGAAATCACAGGGGTCCTCCTCTGCAAGCTCCCTTCAGCCATGACTCATTTCCCAGGGATGCCCAATTCTACTCATGCTACTGCTGCTCCTAGCATGAGAAATAGAATCTCACAACATCTTCACTCTCTGCCTCCTTCTCTCTTATACAAAGAAGATGGATAATTGATAGTCCTTGCATACTTTCCTTTACTTATGGCCTAAGTAAGCTCAGAAGTTGACTTCAGTGGATGGAGAGTCTAAACAGGGCCATTAGATGGCTGAAATGTAAACTTCAGTGTAAAATCTACAATTACATATCCCACCTTGATTCATTGTTAAAATAGATGTTGCTCATATAATATAAGAGACTGTAATTCTTCTTATTATTCTTATTACTATTGTTTTATGATACTGGGGATTGAACTCAGGGGCATTCTATGTCTGAGTTACACCACCAGCCCTATTTTATTTCTTATTTTGAAACAGGAGTTTGCCAAGTTGCTGAGGCTGGCCTAGAACCTGTGATCCTCCTGTCTCAGCCTCCCAGGCTTGTGCCACCCCACCTGGCAAGACTGCATTTTTAAATGATGATAAAGATATAACATATTATCATCCCTCATGAATTTAATATAGCGAAACCTATCCTTAATACTTTGAGTATTTCTTCTAAGCAACTGTAATTTAATTGGACTTCCCAAGTAGGAAAAAATAAAGTTGTCTGTGTGCATGTGTTTACTTCTGAAATACTGCTTCAAATGAAACTTGATAGTTTCAATTTAAATTACATAATTATACTGGAAAAATTTGCAATAACTATGAAACATCTGCATAAATATTATTAATACAACAAACCTTTAAATCAACTGAAAATAAAAAATTAAGACTAGGTTAATTTCATTATCATATGTAAAAATAACTCTTTTGCCAGGTGTGGTGGCTCGCACCTGTAATTCCAATAATTAGGAGATTGAGACAAGGGGGTGGCAGGTTTGAGGTCAGCACATGGTAACTTAACAATACCCTGTTTCAAAATAAAATAGGGCTGGAAGTGTAGCTCAGAGGTAGAAATCCCCTGAGTTCAACTGCCAGTACCCACCCCCCCACACACACAAACTATTTCAACTTTGATAAATAATTCCAATAATAATAATTTAAATAAATTGATCCCATCTTAGATCACAGAGTAAAATTCAATATTCTGAAACTTTTAAAAATAATTAGGAAGAGTCAAAATTTATCTAACCATTAATTACTATTTATTACTATTTCTTCTAAGAATCATAATTTATATTTTCCTGTGTATGATTTAGCTAACATTGAGGTGAATTTTTATATCAATAAGGTATATTTTTAAATTCTAGATTTTAAAAGTTTATAAATAATGCCAGGATTCTTATAACAAATGGCCATGGAAAAACAAAAAATAAAAAGCCATGGGTATAGCTTGTAGGCAGAATGCCTGTGGGTTCAATCCCCAGTACCACACAAAAAATGAAACATATGAATATGGACATATTTTCAAGAGAGAAGAAATATGTTCTTGAATGAATATCAATTTTTTCAGCCTGCATTCCTTTGCCCAAATCCAGAGAAAGGTTTCCTCAACTGCATTATATGGTTGAACAGAATATTCCCAACCAGGCTAAATCACTTTATTATCACAACTATCCCCAAATAATTACATGAAATGAAAATTATACACTTTTGTGGCAGTGAAAAATATTACTTATGCTAACTACTTGTCTCAGAATATTAGATAATAGAGCCCACATAATGTCATATTCTATTTGTAAATGCCAATTCTACTGTTCGGAGTTGATGAAATTAAGATTTAAAATGAATTTTAAGGGAAGCAGATATTATGATTCGAAAAAATAATGAAAGCATCCATCTGAGTCACTGAAAACTGATTTTTAAAAATGTCTCTAAACAAAAATAAATAAATAAAACATCAAGGAACTGGTAGCCTCCCTCAACAAAGGGGTAAAACAAAGATGATTGGAGAATAAAATTCATATGCCATTTTGGTAAAACTAAGGTGCTAGACTTCACCATATTTGTAAGGGGGATTAGAAGTAGTTGAGTATATACTGGGAGTATACTGGAGAGAAAGGGAATATACTTATGCCATTATTAATAATCTATAAGCAGTTCTCTGAAGTGGGTATCTTTTTCCAATTTTACATATATGGCAATGTAAGCAGAGAATTTACATAACTTTACCAAGATTTCATCAGGAATGTAAGCTCAGAGGTAGTTTGAATTTAGACCAAGGACTCTCTCTAAACCCACCCTGCTCAGAGATTTGTCTAAATTTTGCAACCCCTCAACATGAGAATTTCAGAGTAGGTTTTGCCTTCCTCTCCTTTGTTTACATCATTCCAATATAATCTCATTTTTTCTTACAAAACTTTATCATCCCAAAATCCACCCTCCACTTATTCCCTGGTGACTCGTGATGCTATTTCATTAACAATAACTTCATTAACCATTACCTTGCCATTCTACAACTAGCTTCAAAATATGGGGTAGTTCAAGTCAATTACACTAATCTTACTTAGGCATTTACCTTTAAAATACACATTTTTTAAAAGATCAGATATTTACAATTCTGTAGAAAATGTATTTCAAAGGCAAAATTATACCAATCTTAAGAGAAACAGTAAAGATGATTTTCCTTAGATATTTCCTGTTTGTAAAGTAGCTTAACTAATGCTCTTTTTTTCTGGTAGTGCTGGGAATCACATCCAGAGCCTCACACATGATAGGAAAGCATTTTGCCACTGTGCTATACCCGCAGCCCTTAACTAATGCTTTTTATGAATTCAGAGAGAAAGTTATTTTGGGGCTCTTAGTCAAATCCTAAGCCTTAAACACACCACATAGTGTTGGATTTTAAAGAGTTAGAAAGATTAATAATGCTTTATGAGACAGGAATAGATTTAGTGTTCAATAAAGTACAGAATTAACAGGATTGGACTAAATTGGCTAAACAAGTGACAAATTAGATTTGCTACCATTCCTCCCAATCTCCCAGTATGCTGCAAATCATGCACCCATATTACAAAATATAGGCTTATCCAGTGGGGAATTAGCAGTGGATGATAAAAATTCACAACATGAAGATCTACAAGGGTTCTCCAATTCTTCAAGTATTCGCCATCATTAGCTCTGTTCAACAGTTTATAATTCTCTGAATGGAAGCTCCCTGCCAAAACTACCTGGGTCTAAGTCAGTGGGCAAATTACTTAGCCTTCCTGAATGTGGTGGGGAAGGGTTAGAGATACATTTGCTACAAAAAAGGAAGTGCCTTCTTAAACTGATGGCAAAATGGATCTCAAGTACAAATTTGTATACATCCATAACATTTACGCCTCCCTCACCCTGGTACATTAGAGAGGGAGGAGGACCACCTCCTTTCACACACTCTACCACCTATCCATCATTTATTTATTTATTTATTTTTTTAAATTTATTTATTTATTTATTTATTTTTTGCGGTACCGGGGATTGAACGCAGGGGCGTTCTACCTCTGCGCTACACCCCTGGCCCTATTTTTTTATGCTTTATTTTGAAACCGGGTCTCACGAAGTTGCGGAGGGCCTCACTAGGTAGAGAGAGAGAGACAGGAAGAGAGAGAAAGAGAGAGAGAGAGAGAGAGAGAGAGAGAGAGCTGAGGCTGGCCGCGAACCCGGATCCTCCGGTCTCCGCCTCCCAAAGTACTGGGATTACAAGCGTGCGCCACCACGCCCGGCTCCACCTATCCATCATTAACCCGAACATGTATATTCCATTTGTCCACTGAATGTGCACTGGGATGACACTTGACATTCTTTGTATTCATTTTTAACCAAACTTAGTTTATATCTTTATACAAAAAAATCTTTGAAGGAATTTTGATTACTATTTTTCCTTGCTTTGTGTGTACTTAGGAAGGGGTGAAAGGATGAGGCAACAAAATTTCAGAGTTAGAGTTGCTTCTCCACCCCACTGTGGTGGATCTGGAGAGACCTATGAACACCTGGGTCCACTTAGCATTTACGTTCTACTAAAGGCTTCAAAAAATATGTATATATACATATACAAATGTATATGTATGTACATACATATAAACATATAAATATATAATATACACACATTGTATATGAATATATATTTATCCATAAATATGTATGTACACATATACATGTAAATAAATATATTTAATATATAAATATGTAATATATTTACAAATATATACATCATATATAAAGCCCAGGAATAGACTCCAAACAAAGTCAGCACCACCAGTCTGCAAAGGTCAGTGAAATCTCACTAAATTACAAAAAGATAAATGCATGCTGTTTGGCTAGGAATCTGCTCTACGCGATTTACTGAATGAGGCTCAGTTCTATTTCAATAATTAGCATTAGGAAATCAATATTTTTGTGACAGGGAAAAAACATAAAAATTCCTCCTCCTCCACTTCCTAATGATAGTGAATAATAAGGACAAGTGGTTCATTCTGACAAGGACTGTAAATGGGGATGCAAGTGAGGAGACAGAGAAGGGTAAAATGTAATATCAACGGAGAAAACAAAGTGTTCAAGGGTGTCTGGCTGGGGAGAGAGAGAAGAGGAGGGAAGAAAAGGAAAAATGGGAGCAGTTAGCGAAGGGAGTGGGATTTGGGGAAAGAGATTTAGCATCTGGAGGAAGTTTTGCAATGAAATAGGATGGCCCCACATTCCATATCCATCCAGGCACAACACATGGCCTCCTGGCTATCAGGAAGGACCTAGGTCTTGGGGTCGTGTTTGTTTTTTTTTAACGGCACACCTGCGGAGAGGAGCCTGACAACAAGAGCAAACAGCCTAGATAGACACTGGCGATGCATACTAAGGGACTTCATAGAAATGATTCCTAAGCCCTTTTGGGGAAATTGTTCTTCATTTAGTAGACCCCTACATTTTCAAATTCCAAGTGTAATTAAGGGAATGAATGCATGAATAAAACACTGCTTCATAATTTGTCTGGCATCGGATGATGCCCCTTACAAAAGAAAATGATGACTTTGGGACATCAAGAATGAAGGGAAAACCTGCTTTTAGGTTTCCATACAAAACTTAATTAACAATGAGACTAGGGTTGAGGTCCTTCTGCTGAAGTCATTTCATCCAAGGAAATAGCAAATGTGGAAAACCGATAAGTAAGTGTCATTAGCGCTCACAACCTCTACCTCATGATGAATCATGCACAGGTAAAAAGTCGCTGATGTGGGGAAAGAGGTCAGCAACAGCTTCGCATATCAAAAAAATTTATTAACTGTGGACAAATGGATCTAGAAAAAAGCAATCTGCTCCTAGTAGTCTCATCAATCCTAATGGCTTCTCAGGTGGAGGCAAGTGGTTTTCATCAGCCCTCTTCTCTTTCCTTCCCTTCCCTTCCCCTCCAGACATCCTCCCTTAGCAATGTCTACTCTCACAGCCCTGGAGGTGACTCCGGAGTACATTTATAACCCTGACCTCTTTCCTGAGCTCCAGACCCAGATTTCCACCTGACCTGCTGGGCCCAGCCAGATGGATGGCCTGCTGACACCTTGCAATCAGCAGGGCCAAAATAGAATTCATTCGCGCATGCTCTGCTGCATGGCCCCCATTTGTGAATGAGAAAACCAAAGCCCAGAGGTTAATCCATCACCCAAGGTCACTCGGCAACCAGTGAAGGGCAAGGTCAGAATTTGATCCCTGAGCTCCTACTTCCAAAAGCTATCCCTATCTCATTGATCTGTCTCACCTTACACTCCTTTTCACTGCTTCATCTTCCCCATAACCATTGAGTATCTCTCATGTGGGCAGCGACAGTGACCTTAACTGGCCTCTCCTCCCCCAGTGACTTATCTCTCTTTTCTTCCCTATCCTATCTGTGGGTCCTCACTTAGGGGTCCCAAGCTCTGAATACATCCTTCCACTTCAAAATGAATAGGAAGCACAGAAATTAAAATGACAGCCTCCGAAACCAACATTTCCTGGATTGGAATCCCAGCTCTGCTTCATCCTAGTTATGTGGTGTTGAGCAATGTAGTTTATCTACTTGGTCTTCCAATCTATGAAATCTGAATGGTTATAATGACACTTAGCCTAACTGTGATGAATAAATGAGTTAATACGTATAAAGTGGGGGTATAGTCTGCGCTATGTAAAAGTTGGCTTGCCCAGTGTAATTATTATGCCTCGATAATTTTTTTAAAAGTTGGCTTGCTCAGTTTGGCCATTGTGGATCTCTGCAAGCTGACCTTCACCCACCTTTTAACCATAATCCCCTCATACCCAAGGCATTCATTCCTACAAGGTTGACTCAATACTTCCATTCCATAAACATTTTCTTTCTGCCCTCCTGCCTCTGTTATTTTTCCAAGAATTCTCCCAAGGTTTAGATGGCATGTGTGAACTTATGATTAATAGTCAGATTCCAATTTCCTCTTTTCCCTGAGACATCCATAACAAGAGTCAACCACATCCATGATAAGCCATTGAAGGCACCAGTTCTGGGTCATGCTACCTAGATTTGAATTTCCTGCCCTTTCATCCATAGTTGTGAACCTAAGAAAGTCATTTAACCTCCCGATGTCTGAATTTCTTAACGGACATTAAAATAGCACCTTTGTTATAGGGTCTTGATCATGAAATGGGCCAGTATGTAACGGAGCAGCACTTGGCTCAGAAAATTGCTCAGTAAGTACCAACAATTGGTTATAGAAATATATGTGTTTGCTTTCCTATGTGTCTCCATCTCTTAGATTATGGAATCTTTGAAGACAAATGCTAGTTTATTCATTTTAAAGTCTTGTATCTAGCTCCAAGTAGGCACTACCAAAAACCAAGTGTTTGTTGAATCTGTGCATATCAGTCAATCTTCCTGCCTTAGCAACTGGAGCTAGAACATAGTGAATGCTTGGCTCAGCCTTACAGAGCTGAATATCTACTTTATTGAATATCAATTCTAAAAGATATACAAGATTTGGCAAAATCAGTATTTTGGTAATGAATTGTTTTCTTTCCATTTTGCTTTTTTTTCCCCTCATACAGGATGAGCAAAGAAAGCAATTCTCATTATTCTGGAGATCCTAGATATTTGGAATTATTATTTCAAGAACCATTAAACTATCTGAAAAGGGACATTTTTAAAAGTTCCTTGAATCAAATACTGCTTACTCACTTTTTGGGGGGAAGATAAATAATATAGAACTGTATGGAAGAGTCATAATAAAAGTCAATCATCAAAAAGCAAATGTAGTCAAATAGTAAGAGCTCAAGGTTTAGAGTCAGAGTTCAAATCTTGGATCTGTCACTTACCAGCTGTGTGACCTCATGCCACTGAACTGCTCTGTGCCTCAGTTTCCTTAACTGTAAGTGGGAACACTAATGCCTGTCTCATAAAACAGCAGAGTGCCTGAAAAATAACAAACACTCAGTAAATGGTGTATGTTAAGGACAATAACAATAGCAACAACAATAATAGTTTGGGGAAACAATTCCAAACTTTCTTTGAGTGTCAGTAATCAATTTACAAAACTCCCCATGAATTAGAGAACACAGTTTGGATTCTAATAGAATCTGTAACTTAGCCACCAAGAAAAAAAAAAAGGAAAACGGTTAAGAATAGGGCTATATTTCATTCTGCTTCCCTCCTATGCATCATTACTTTCTGATCAATGTTTTAGATTCATTTCCTAAAATGATACAATTCTGAGATATTACTTCATGCCTTGAAGATAAAAGGGAATGCCTTGAGAGGCAAGTCTTTGTGAAGAATAGCCCTAGCCACAGAGCTGAAGGATGAAGGAACTTGAAATATCATAGCCTCAAACCTATACATTTGGCATATTTTTAAAAAGCTAACTTAAAAACAAACAAAAAACCCCACAAAATCCCCAAAACCAAACTAAGCTGAGAGCTAGAAGTGAAGTTTGCAATTTTCCCGAGGTAAAGAGTAAATAAGGAGAGTCCCAGTCATCAGGCAGCATAGTGACAGAGAGAAACTGCTGGTCAGCTCAGCTGACATGACTGGAATATCATTTACCTTGAGTGCAGGAATGGGAAAGTAAAGCAATGAGAATGCGTGCCACTGAAAACAGGTCATTTGGGCAGACCACTGGTTATGCAAATCTACATTTATAAGATAGGGGCAACTAACAGTGGCCAGGAAAGTTTGGAACCCGTTGAAAGTCAATTGTGAGGTCAAAATCAGAAACCTTAGATGCATAAAAAAACTACTACTAAGGCCCACAAACTACATACAAAAACACATTTAGAGATGCTATAAAATGTGAACATTTCTCAGAAGAGAAATTCTGCAGACCTTTCCTTACTAATATAGGGGACACTGGCTGACTTAGCATAGAAAATTCGTCACATGTGCTTCTCAGCTAAAAGCTCCATGTTTTCCAGAGATCCTTCAGAACTGAGGGTGGTTTTCTGTGATAACCCTAGTTAGCATACTAAAGGACAAAATGCCCACTTTGTCCTCTTTCCCAAACCAATAATCAGTTTCTTCCCCAAACGTTATCCAACATGTAACATTCCAAGTTTGATTTTCCCTCTTTCCTCTCTAATATAAATCCAGTTTTTTCTTCTTTATTCTTTGACAATAGTCTGCATACCATTTTCCTCATAACTAATGTGCATGCAGATAATTAAGCATGTCTAAAATGTGTTGCATATGAAAATGTTATATTCACTTTCACTGAAAAAAATGACATTCATGGGATGGATGATAACTTTTATTTTTTTTTTTTTTTTTTTTTTT
>PVJS01045774.1:0-16099 GCA_004027185.1 Glis glis | reverse complement strand
GCCTTTTTTTTTTTTTTTCTTTCTCAGCCACTTCCTTTCATCCAAAGAGATTGCTTTTCTCTAGCCCGGGCAAACAAAACACACTTTGGATCCCTGCTTCTTCGGCCTCCAGGCCACAGCCTTCTCTCTGTGACACCTTCTCCCCAGACCTGTTTCTTTTTGCATACTAAGTACTCATACTGGAGAGGGGGCACCCCAATACCCACCCAAGGTCACTGCAGCCTCTTCCCCCATCGTCTTGGTGGCCTGCCCAGGCTCAGGCCCCAGAAGTCCTCATCAAAAAACACTGCAGGGCTCAATTAACAGAGGCTCAGACAGATGTATCGTAAAGTGTTCATAAAGCAAGACCGTGTGCAACGTGAGAGTGTCTGAGAGGCTGTAATTTTTAACACAACCCAATAAAGTGCTCAAGCAGCGTGATTTTCATTAGGATGTTGTGCCATTAAACACAGGGCCTTTCAGAGATCTATCTGGATGTCTGGCTTGGTGACATTTCCATTTCGAAATTGGGTCAAATAGAAATACAGTGGTAGGTGGTAACTGTCTCGGGCTCCATCCTGACCTTCACATCCTAGACATGTCAACTCGCTCTACCACCTTTAAGTTTCCAGAATTAGCTAAAAGTTTGAGCCTTCTTCTTTTGTGACCATCTCGAGTTTCGTGTTTAGCCCACCAGTCACTTACTCATTGAAATTACCACGGCTCTGCTCTGCGTGCTCCCTGGAAGGCCGGGAGTGACGGAGCTGGTTGGATCTTCTAATGCTAGGCATTCATCTCCTTTCCTTTCTCTTTATTACAGTTTCTTTGCTTAGTGATTCTCATTGAATTCGACAACAAGGTTAAGTTCATTTTTCATTCAGTCATTTGCAGGATGTGTTAGATGCCGACTCTAGGGCAGTGTGTTCTACACGCTGAGGAAATCACGGTAAATAAAAGTACTGGGGTCCCTGCCCTCCAGGAATTTACCTTCCACCCAAGCACACAAGCAATAACCAAAGAAACATCTAGTAAACATAATTAAAATTGTGATAAGAGAGAGAGAGAGAAAGATATGGAGCATAGGTTAAAACCCTACTTTCAATGGTCACAATTTTATCCATTGGAATTCTGTTCATGGGAACCTACTTCATACTGTAAAAAAAATCCCCAAACTGATGATGTAAATAAAAGAAATGGATGCTTTACAAATACTTATCAATTATGAGAACTGCAATGTCTATTTCTCGTCTTCTGTTCTACACTGCTTTCTGAGGGTATCCAATCCCATTTCAGTTATTAGAGCTGGTCACATGCTCCAGTAGAAGCCAACTGGAATCCTTCTCTAGGATTTTTCTAGCAAGGCCACTGAGAGGTTTTGCCCTTGTTGGTGGTGGAATGGAGGGGCTCTGAGTCTATGAGTACTATCCTTCCTTCCCCCCAACTTCCCACTGGTATCTCTGAACCCAGATGAACAGAACCATCACACAAACAGAGGTAAAGACAAAAGACCAATGGAGAGAATCGCAAGGGGAACGTTCTAGCTCTAAATAATCCCAAGAGTAGTCCTCGGTGGCTTTCTCCCTGGTTGGGGTATAGGAGACTTTAAACTATACCAACTTAAATGAGCTTGAATCCATTTCTGCTGTTCTTTAATGATGAGTCCACAGGAATACAGACAGCAAGTACTTAATGTTGTAAATATTTCTTAGGGGTGGATTATATAACATGTGGTTGGGCATATCTTAAAGTGAACCCACTAAGGTTCTGATTTTCTTAATTTCCTTGAAGTAATTCTCATTATACCAACTACTCTGACTCTTTGTTCAAAATTCAAATTACCAAATTTGCAGGTCCTTTTAATACTCAATACCATTCACAAATAACCAAACAGTGTTAAGTCAAGCAGGAAATTTTTATCCAGTGGCCAAGAGAAGGGGTACTCATGCTCTAAAAGTACCTTCTCCTGAGCAGGTCTGGGATGCGGAGTTTTATTAGAACTGACTTACAAAGGGGAGGGGATGGGGTGTGCAAGCTGTGGTCTCCGGTGGGCTGGCAGCTAGCAGCCAGCCTTGGTTTCCACGAGAAAGCAACACCTGCAGATAAGCAGAGCCAATGGAAACACCAAGCTACTAGTAGGTCCAGGGATTGGGCTGTGCTCCTGGTGACGAGCGTCAGCCTTGATACTCTTCAGTGTGGTTCACGCTCATGAACGATTTTCTTAAAGCTCTGATTGTAAACGCCTGGACCTTTAGTCAAGATGCACCTGCTGGGCTTGTATCGAGGGGCTGGGAATCGTGGCGGGCCAGAGTCTCATCCACCTCCGTGGACCATTGTCTCGCCTTCCTGGTCAGGTGTATGGGATAGGCGCAGCATATACTCTGCTGTGGGAGAAAGGATGCTCTTCTGTTCTTTTCTCCCTGAGACAGGGAGGGAATAGAGAAGGGTCCAAATTTAAGAGGGTAAACGGTGGTGAACTTCTTCATGTTTTGCCCATTTTCCCAGAAGAAGCAAAAGGTACCATGAATCAAGGTTAGAGCACTTAGTAAGGGCCACGGCAGGGCCCTGACACCAGCCCGGGCAGAGAGGCCACATCACAGCAGGTAGCGCCGGCCACAGAGGCCTTTTCCTCCACCGGATGCGCAGCAGCGGTGGCACAGGGATCAGCATGACCCTGGCACGGAAGGCTGCGGCGCCTTAGAGACCAAGGGAGCGGGGCCGGGAGTCCTCAGGCCCCAGAGTCCTAACCCATTGGCCCATTCCACAGGCACCTGTTCAGATCCAATGTCCCCTGGAAGAGGACATTGTTGGGAAAGTACATTTTCCATTTCCCAAACTTCTCTCCTGCATACAGATGAAACTCTAAAACCAGAAAACTCGAGCCCGTTGCCGCCGATTCGAGCTGAGTGTCCTCGGAAAAGCCATTTAAGCTTTCTGCGTCTTGGTTTTCTCGCATGTAAAATGGGGATAGAAATAATAATGACTCCACCGGGTGAGTTGAGGACAAAATGACAACATAAGAAAATGAAAGGCTGTGCCGATTCCAGCGAGCACTCAGTAGATGGTAAGCAGTGAGCTTCAGCAGCCCAGCAGGCGGGAGGCCCCTAGCCAGGAGCAAGCAACTTGTTGCTGTGCACAGTGAGGTGTTTGAGAAGGAGCGGGTGGGTGAGCACTGCATTCTCCGGTTTGAGAACCCCAACATCCGCTACTGGAGTAGACCCTGGAGAGGGGCAAGAGGCCAAGGGCTGGGAGAGCAGCCCCAGTGCCACTGAGCTTCTCAGAAACAAATCAGGAACTGCCCATAAACTCGAAACAGGACCCAACTATGCTGCCTCAACCGTCTCATAGGAAGGCGAAGTCATGTGGTGAGGAAGAGCAGCAGGTCTTCCCTCGCCCCTGTCTAGGATCTTGTGAACCCTTCTCATTCCTGATGTCCAGAGACTGTTGGGAAGCAAACACAGTTCCTAAATGTGCGTCAGGCCGCCCTCTTCCTCACGTGTTTGCCCGGCCTGGATGATCAACATTTCATGTGTTGCTAACCCAATAAATCAAATTGTAGTTTAATTCCCATTTCCCCAGCCAGTGGTGAGACTGAGTGTCTTTTTGCATATGATTGGCCTTTTGCATTTTCTCTTAGGTTTCCATGGCTTGACTTTTACAACAAAACAGAATCCTCCTCAGGATCGGTCTGAGCTGGGCATTCATTAGAACCACTCCTATTGTTTCATTTAGTTTCCTTTTCTTCTTTAAACTTCATGCCTCTGATCAGTCTATTTAATTTTAGAAGTATATAATATGTCAGGGTGCACGTGGATTCTGTTTGCCTTCCTTTGGCAGATTCCTGACAATAGGTAGAATTCTTTCATCTTGTAGATTCATCATGTTCAGATCTAGAAAGGAAAATTAAATCGGCCCAGTGTGCCTTCTGTCTCAACCTGAAGTCATTCTAGGTTGCAAGGAAATCACACTTTTGATAGTATTTTACTTATGTTTTTGTACCATTTAAAAAATATATATTGGAGCCAGGTGTGGTGCTGTGTGCCTGTAATCCCAGTACTTGGGAGGCCGAGACGGGAAGATTGCAGGTTCCAGGCCAGCCTCAGCAAGTTAGTGGGACCCGCAGGAACTTAGTGAGACCCTGTTACAAAATAAAAAAAATAAAAAGGACTGGGGGTGTAGCTCAGAGGTAGAATGCCCCGGCATTCAACCTCCATTATGAAAAACCAAAAAGAAAATTTATTGGAGGCAAAGTAATAAAGAAGGAAGCTTCAAGAAGTTTAGCAAACAAGATTTAGGATTTAAAAATCCTTGCTTGCATCCTTCTACCAATCTTCATGTCACTTTCAGCAAATCCTTTATGTTTTTCTTCTGTAAATGGGGGAAGATAAGGGAATTGAACCATTTCAGTGATTCTCAAGCCTGGCTACACATTAGAATTACTTTTAAACTACTGTTTTAAATTTTTTAAAAGTACTTTTTTAGGGCCGGGCGGGTGGTGCATGCTTGTAATCCCAGTACTTGGGAGACGGAGACCAGAGGATCCAGGTTCGCGGCCAGCCTCAGCTACTTAGTGAGGCCTCCGTAACTTAGTGAGACCCTGTTTCAAAATAAGGAATAAAAAATAGGGCTGAGGGTGGAGCTCAGAGGTAGAATGCCCCTGGGTTCAATCCCCAAGACGCAAAAAAAAAAAAATAATAATAATAATAATAATATGGTATTTCTGCTACATAAAGGACCTAGAATATTATTGGGAAGACAAAGCCCCTAACACACAAAGATAACTCCATACTATCCTTCTTAAAAACATGATAAGGGCCTCAGGGCCAAGAGGAGCTGCTTCACCTTGAATTCAAGTGAGAAATGTTTGTCACCTTTCAGAAACATCATCACTGAGAGGGTATGAGGCTCCCAAGAATCTGCTTTGATCATGAAAACATGAGCTTTGTTTTTAGATCAAACTAGAATTTTCCTTTAGGTGGTTATTGATCAGGCTATTGATCAGGTTGGTTCAACATGAAGTTTGACTTCCCAGGCCCCAGATGCTGGGAAACCATGAGGTCACAGCACCAAAGGTGTGAGCCCTTCCGTTCAAAAACCACAGAGAGCATGAAAGAATTAGCTGGTGTTCTTTGAAGTTTGATTTATATAACTGCAGATTTCAACGTGAAATACATTTCTCCTCCCACTGAATTCAATTGCTTTAGAAGTCTGATTTTTAAACTCTGGTCTGATATTTTTTTTAAGTGATATTTGTTAGAATATCACTTAAAATGAAGAGTCCATTTAATATTTGGGTTGTGTTAATAACAGAAGCCCAGGGATGCCCTGAACCTCATGTTTTAAGAGCCCGTGCAGAGCCGCAAAGACGCAAGGATGAGGCCAGCGTCACCCTGCCCTGGAGACACTCACTTTCTAGAGAAACCAACACCTCCATGAAAGAGAGCTGTGGAACAGAGCTTCGAAATGCTGTGGCTTAATGACAGGAGGAACATCTCCATGGTGGTCACTTACCCTAGGAAGAAATAAATACAAACACACACACACACACACACACACACACACACACACGCGCGCGAGATTGAATCCAGGGGCATTCTACCTCTGAGCTATACCCCCAGCTCTTTTTATTTTCAATTTTGAATCCGGGTCTTGCTAAGCTGCTGAGGGTCTCACTAAATTGCTGAGGCTGGCCTGGAACCTGCGATCTTCCTGTCTTAGCCTCCCAAGTACTGGGATTACAGGCATGCACCACCATGTCTGGCTTATTTTAGAATACACATAACACAACATTCATTATCTTAACCATTTTTAAGCATACAGTTCAGGGACTTACGTCTATTCATCGTTGTACTAGCCTCATCACCAACCATCCACTGAACTCTTTTCATCTTGCACAATGGGAACTCCACATACATTAAACAACTCCCTATTTTTCTTTCCCCCAGCCCTTGGCAACGACCGTTCTCCTTTCTGTCTCTAAGAATTTTACTCTTCTAGATCCCTTCTATAAATGGAATCTTGTATTTGTCCTTTTGCAATTGGTTGATTTCACTCAGGATAATGTCGTCATGGTAGATTTTTTTAAATGTTTGTTTGTTTGTTTTGTTTTATGACACTGGTGATTGAACCCAGGGGTGTTCTATCTCTGAACTACACCCCAGCCCTTTTTTTAATTTCAAAACAGGGTCTTGCTACATTGCTGAGAGTCTTACTAGATTGCTAAGGCTGGTGTCGAACCTGTGATCCTCCTGTCTCAGCCTCCCAAGTACTGGGATTACAGGTGTGTACTGCCACACTGGGCTGAACTTTTTTTTTTTAAGAGCTAATACTTTCAGGTGTCTCATAAGCAACCAACTGTACTCGTTTTAGCTGAGGTGTCCCAGTTTGCTACAGAGCTTATTAGAAAGTTGCTTCTAGCTGGGTGTGGTGGCACACGCTCATAATCCCAGTACTTGGGAGGCTGAGACAGGAGGATCGCAGGTTCACAGCCAGCCTCAGCTACTTAGTGAGGCCCTCTGCAACTTAGTGAGACCCTGTTTCAAAATAAAGAATAAAAAATAGGGCTGGGGGTGTAGCTTGGAGGTAGAATGCCCCTGGGTTCCATCCCCAGTACCAAAAAGAAAGAAAGAAAGTTGCTTCTTCTAAACCAGGCATGCACATGCCTTGTAATCCCAATACTTGGAAGGCTGACACAGGAGGTTCATAGGTTTGAGGCCAGCACACAGTAACTTAGCAAGAGTCTGTTTCAAAATAAAAAATAAAATAGGACTGGAGGTATCTAAATAGCTCAGAGGTAGAATGAACCCCTGGGTTCAATGAAGGAAGGAAGGAAGGAAGGAAGGAAGGAAGAAAGGAAGGAAGGAAGGAAGGCAAGGAAGGAAGCAAGGAAGGAAGGAAGGAAGGAAGGAAAGAAGGAAGGAAGGAAGGAAGGAAGGAAGGAAGGAAGGAAGGAAGGAGCTTCTTCCGGTGGAAAAGGGACTGATTTAGATGTCATTCTGCACATAGTTGTGGGAAATTGTCACCATTCGTGGATTGTCTGGACCCATCCATGGGCACGGTGGCTCTGAAAAGCCAGCCCCACCCTCAGAGCTGTCTCTGAGGTAGCACCGCTCTTCTGCACAAGGGCCGGGAGAGGAGGCGGTCGGTCGGCCTGACGCCAGCCCCGCCTCACACGCGCTCTGCGTTTGATTGTGGTGTGTATCACATTACCATCTGGTATGTGAGGTTAGTGATAAGAATGAGAGAATCAGGCTCTCCACGCCACATGTTGCTATTGTTTTATTTAACACTTGTTATGTAGCCAAAGCTGCACCAAGCACCAAGCATAAATCCTGGAATTAGTCGATGTACTCCCTGTTATTCAAGAGATGCTCAGCCAAGCTTGCTGCAGGGGATTCCTCCCAATCCACTGAAAAGTAGCCTCATTTCCTAATGCCTCTCAAATATAGACTCGCGACTGTTTAAAGCCTAAAATCTGTGCATTAGCACTTTTTATTTTAAGTAAGTGCCATTTCAATAAGAGTCTTTAGGCAAATTTCTCCATACTTCATTAAGTTTTTATCTTGGAGGAAAATGTGTATCTCCATGTCCCATGGTATTAATGAGGAAAATGAAGCAACCATTTCCACGGACTGTTTCCCTGCCTCTTTCTATTTCACAAAACAGTGATTTTAGCAGAAAGTTTGCCTGTGATTTGGGTTACAGTGTATGTTTCGGACCTTAATATAGAAGTTTGAGTGTTTTTCATAGGAACCCTGCTTCCAGGGTATATTACTGTACCATTATGCCTTCAGATACTGTAGTCCTTTAATGAAAAACATACAGTTACAGTGTTTGCAAATGTTTGTCATAGTCATAATACCTGCCTTTTCTTTATGTCCTTTAAAAGACTCCTCACTTCACCCCTGGCTCCAGGGAGCACTGGGATTGATTACTCACGTGCCTCCTCCCTCCTCCAGAAGACTGAAGTTCATTTCCTCCGAGATCAGATGAGATCGGGCACGTTCAGGGTGGTATGGCCGTAGACTGAAGTTCATTTCTATAGTAAAGCGGCTCAAGCTGTAGGGAGCTCTCTGGCTTCGTGGACATACAAGGGGCAATCGTCCATCTTTCCCTTGATCATACTGCCGCCCTGCTGGGTGCAAAAGCAAACGTAATTGTCTTACCTGGAACTCCTCCGCCCTTGGTAGGTTGGCCTTTATAGTCTATTTTCTAAAACTAGCTAATAGAAATAGCTTTCTTTAAAAATGTACTCAACCTTTTCCCAACTCTTTGGAGAAGATCTCATCCATTCCATAAAGGAATACTGTGCTCTTGGACGTGTGAAGAAGCACCAGAAAGCAACCTTGTCCTGAAGGAGTAGGGGAAAGGAGTCATGCTCAATGACTCTGACACAAATCAGGGTATAATACGTGGTATTCAAGAAGCCTATGGGAATTCCGAAGATGGACAGATCTCTGGATTTAGAAATGACAGATGAGCAATGAAAACATACAACTTTGCTTGATCGCGTGAGGTAGGTCTGGCTGTTGGGCGTTCGTGCGTTTACTGCACTGTTCTGTACTGATGACGCTCCCTGCCTCCCATCCCCTTCCCTTGATCCTCTCCAATCCTACTTCCCAGAAGGAGGAAAGATCGGGAGGCTACGGATAATCATCTTTCACCAGATTTGAACTGCCCTTAAGTTTGTGCTAGAAATATTTGGGACATGTGTACAGAGAAATACATATGCCCAAAGGGTAACCCAAAAGGTGATTTCTTTTAAAAGAAGGTGGCTTTGAGAATCACATAATTTATTTGGGGGCGCACTCTTCCCCCAAAGTGAAGCCCTTTGTATGATTGTGCAATTCTTTCTTCCTCCTGTGGTTCCCGCTGGGAAAGGAAAGAAAAATAAACCTAAGTTTGAGACTTTGATAATTTACTGCGTATTTGCTGGGGTTAGGGAAAGGTACAAAGCTGTAACAAAGTGGCAGTTTGTGCAGAGAGAACAGTTATCAAAACGCAGATTCAGAGCCGGGCATGGTGGCGCATGCTTGTAATCCCAGTACTTGGGAGGCTGAGACAGGAGGATCGCAGGTTCGCGGCCAGCCTCAGCTGCTTAGTGAGGTCCTCCGCAACTTAGTGAGACCCTGTTTCAAAATAAAGAATAAAAATAGGGCTGGGGGTGTAGCTCGGAGGTAGAATGCCCCTGGGTTCAATCCCCAGTACCGCAAAACAAACAAAAAAAAACCCCACAGATTCAGCACACCTTCATGACTGTCCACTGTGTGCGACTGCCTTAAAGGCTTATCTTTTCTTCATAGCAAACCTGGGAGTTGGATGCTAATCTTTTCCATTTGCTAAATGAGGAAACTGAGGCCCAGAGAGATAGTTAGCATGGAATTTAGTAGCCCGGGCCCTCTGCTTTCAAGTCGAACTTGTTTGAGATCTGGGAAGAGGCATGTTAGTTCATTACAATCTGACCTCTCAAAGCTGGAAATGCAGCTTTATCCACACTCTCATCTGTCACCTTAGCATCCTTGGCAAGAGGCAGAGAACATTCCCTGGGAACAGAACTGTGTCTGCCTCCCAGCATATATGCACACACTTTGATTTGTGCTCAAAATTAGATTGCCCTGGTTGAACTGAGGCTGTCCCCTGCTACTCCCACTATTGCTGGACCTGTAGAGCTTTCTTTAAAAGAAGCGTATGTTCCTATCCAGAAGCCTTAGAGCTGCTGATACCAAGCCCTGTCGCTGGAGCAGGGATGGAGGCTCCGTCACAGAGGCTGCCACCAAGATACAGGCCTCAGGATACGCCTCCAAGAGCTACCCGATGCCAGCATCTGGCTTTCCCTACTCCAAGACACAGCATATCCTCAGGAAATTCTACTTTCATGTTTCCTACTATCCACTGAGCAAGGTTTAATACCATTTTCTGGAAATACAGGTGGGGGGAGGTCGGGGAAGTTAAGCCGTGTGCACATTAAGGCCATAATTTTGTTTGAATTACTCCAAAGTTGATATATTTTTCAAAAATAATAGTGTAAAAAGTATGGCAAATTCTAGTCTAATTCAGTATGGTCTGAGTAAAACATGCTGTTACCAATTTATCAAGTATACAGCAAGGTATCTATCAAAGCCGGGCACATAGGTTATCAATTCATGCTTGTAGAAGTGAATCAATGGATGGTGGTCTTAGGACCTTGCCGAAAACCAAAAGTGCCTGGCTTCTATAGAGTAGAACTAATTTTGAATCTTTATAATAATGATGGGGAAATTTCAGGCATAAGAATTACAAAGCAGCTGAAAACTTGTTCAATATTAAACCATCTTTGCATGGTATCTACACTTGGACATGACCTCTGGTACCCTTCCTCCAATGTCTGCAGACTATCTGGGCCCTCCATCTTTTTTTGTTTGTTTCCAAGGACAAACAGAAAGTTCTGTCTTAAAGCTATAGCCATGCTCATGAGGTACAACTGGAAACTGATTCAAAAAAGGAAGGTGTTGTGAATACCTTATTTCCCCTTCCCCTCTTCCTCTCCTTCTCTTAGAAATGTTTTAAATTAGAAAATTACCACTTAATTTGCAGTGAAAAATGTGGTATGGACCACATTTTTCTTATTCATCTTATTCATCTTAGAGATCAAGTTCTGTATTCGTCTCATATGAAACCATTTATTTATGACAGATTGCAGCACCCTTGAAGATTTATGTGTCTCTTACATCTTCATATCTAGTTCTTTTATATGTAAACCCTTTTATGTGTTCATGAAAAGTATTTGTACACAACAATGTGAGCTGCTATGCCAGGCTCTGATCCGAAGAAATTGTATAAATTGGTTTTGGGCATCTAAGAGCACTTGAGCTTTTATTTTTACATCAGTGAGCTTTTGTTCCTTTAAATTAGCCCACTAGAAACCTATATTAATAAGGATAATGGTAAATTTAAGTATATGAGGAATTTAAATATGTAAAGAATAGAAAAATTATCCTGAATAATTATTCCATGGTTTCTATTAGGATGCCTCTTTAGCATATTGTTTCAGAATATGACAGTTATTTTCTATATATTTCTACTTTAAAATGACCTTCACTATTAAGATATTGTGCCGAGTGCCTAGTCTAAATGGTGCCACATTTCCAGAAGACAAGTACAAAATTTTATAACCTGAATATTTGCAGGCACACCCTCAGTGTGATGAGACTTGGCTACTTTTATCCTTCCAAGGACAAGAAAGTAAAAAGACATCCCATAGAATGGGAGAAAATATTTGCAAATCATATATATGGTAAGAAACTATTATGGTTTGGATTGTAAGTGTCCTCAAAGGCAGATATGTTGAAGGCGTGGTCCTCAGCTATGGCACTGTCGGGGGGTCGGGGGACCCTTACGAGGTAAGATCTAGCAGAAGGAAAGTCAGGTTACCGGGCATGCCCTTGAAGGGGATACTGGGACCCTGGCCCTCTCCTCTCTCTTTGCTTCCCTGCTTCCTTGAGGTGAGCAGTCAACCCTGTCATGTGCTTCCTGCCATGATCACCACAGGCCCAAAAACAATGGAGCCAACTGGCGTAAACTAAACCTCCGAAACTATGAGCCAAAGTCAATCTTTCCCCCATTTAAGTTGAATTTCCTTAGGTATTTTGTTGCAGCAACAGAAAGAGGACCAACGCAATGCCTTATGCCCGGTATATATGTGAACTTTCATGACTCAATAATAAAAAATAGATAATTCAATTAAAAGATAGGAAAGGGATATGAATAGACATGTTTCCAAGAAAAGTATCCAAATGGCCAATAAGCAAAAAAAAAAAGAATCACAACATTATTAAAAATCAGAGAAAGGAAAATCAAAACCATAATAAGATTCCACTTCATATCTCCTAAGACAACTAAAATTTAAAAATTCAGATAACAAAGGTGGAAAGAACGTGAAGAAATTGGAATGTTCATACACTGCTAGTGGGAATTTTATAAAATACAGTCTCTTTGGAAAGCAATATGACTGTTCTCCGGACAGCTAAGCAAGGATTAGCCACCTGGTCCAACAATTCTACTCCCAGGGATATACTCAAGAAAAATGAAAACATATGTCTACATAAAAACTTGTGCATGAATGTTTATAGCAGCATCATTTATCATAACCCAAACTGGAAACAACACAATGTCTATCAAATGATGAATGAATTAAGGAAATGTGGTCTATTCATAGAGTGGAATATTTTGCAATCATAAAAATAATGAATTACTGACAGATGCTGCAACATGGATAAAGCTTGAAAACATTATGTTAAGACAAGAAGCTCATAACAAAAGATTTTAAGATTCAATTTGTATGAAATACTATAAAAGACAAATCTATAAAGACAAAAGGTAGATGAGTTGTCTAATCCCAGAGTTGGGGGGATAACTAAAGACATGGGGTTTCTTTATTGAAGTTATGAAAATGTTCTAAAACTGGAGTGATAGTTTCATACATCTGTGAATATATTAAACAGCATTGAGTTATATATTTTAAATAAATTGCAAGGTATGATAATTCTATCTCAATAAAGCTATTAAAAATGAAGAAAATCTTATTCTTGGGTTAGGAGTGTAGGTCAATGGTAAAGTGCTTGCCTACCATGCATGAGGCCCTGGCTGCAATCACCAACATATATGTATCTTATTCTTTAAACACTGGAAAAGAAACTATCATGATGGTGCATTTTGGGGTATGGTTTGTTGATAGAAGAGATTTTGGCAAAAAGCAGGTGCTTCTCCCATGGATTCGCAAGTCGCCTTTCACCCTACAAAGTTATGCGTCCTTAGTGAATACTCATTCTCCTGTAGGATGGAACCCGCTCTAAAAACACGGACTCTTTAGGAACCAAACTACTTCAGATCTTATAAAAATTTAAAGTAAAATAAAGTCTAAAGTAAATTGTGTGTGTGTGTGTGTGCATGTGTGTTACTGAGGATTGAACCCAGGGACACTCTACTACTGAGCTACATCCTCAACTCTTTTTCTGTTTTATTTTGAGACAGGGTCTTACTGTGTTGCTGAGGCTGGCCTCGAACTTGTGATTCTTTTCCCTCAGCCTCCTGGCTCTTGCACAGCTTTTAACAGTTTTATCCCTGTTTCAATTTTTTAATGTTATTATAAACGAAATGACATTTTACATCTATTTTGGATTGCTTTTAATAGTATGTAGAAGTATAGTTGACTTTTGCACTTTGGTTTTTATTCCAAACTTTGTTAAACTCACTTATTCTAATAATTTTAAAAATAAATTCCATAAAATTTTCTACATAGTCAATCACATGTTCTACAAATAGTTTTATGTCTTCCTTTCCAATCTTTTTCAAAAAACTTGCCAAAAGTGACAAAATTGTTTTTCTTTTCATATTGCATTGGTTGAAGCTCTATTACAATGTTGAATAGAAGTGGTAAGAGTGGGCATTCTTGCCTTGTTTTCAATCTAATGAAAGAATCATTTAGTGTGTCTTTCATCATTCTATATGATGGTAAATACGAGTTTTTTGGGTTTTGTTTGAAAAAAATTCCTTTTTCAAGTTGATGACTTTCCTTTCTATTCCCATTTTATTGTGAATTTTTATAAGGAAAGCATTTTGGATTTTACCAAATACTTTCTCTGTATCTATTGAGATGATCACATTTTTTCATTTTTATTTGTTAATATGGTGAATTATATAGACTGGTTTTCTAGTGGTAAAACAACCTTGCATTTGTAGGATAAATCCACTTGCTATGAAGTATTATTCTGTTTATGAAATGTTGGACTCAATTTGCTTATGTTAAGCATTAGGTTTCATGAGGCATATTAGTGTGTAGATTTTCTTTTCTTATAATATCTTTGGTTCTGGTATTAGGATAATGCTGATCTGCTAGACTGAGTTGGGAAGTATTCATTCCCCTGTAATTTTCCTAAAGAATTTTGTAGGATTGGTTTTTTTTCTCTTTTAATATTTGGTCATATTTGCCATAGAAGCCATTTGAGCCTGAAGTCTTCTTTATTGATAGTTTTAACTTCTAATTCAATACTTTAATAGGTATAGAATTATTTTAAGAATTGCATCAGCTTCATCCCACAAAATTTGATATGTTTTGTTTGTATTTACATTCAATTCGAAATACTTTGTAATTTCCCTTTAATTTAGTCCATTACCCAGGATTTGTTTCAATATGTATAATATAGCTTCCAAATATTTGGGGACTTTCTAGATATCTTTCTGTTATTAGTATCTCAATTCCATTATGGTAAAAGAACATACTTTATAGGAGTTAATCCTTTAAAAATTATGTAGATGCATTTTGCATCTTAGAATATTATCTACCTTGGAAAATGTTCCATGTATGTCTAAAAGAATATATACTTATTGACATTCTGTCAACATGGTTCAATTATATAAAAAGTACATGTACTTTTTGCTTCATGATCCCTATTTATGCTTCATTAATGCTGAGTAAGATAATGATGTTGTGAATGCCATCTGGAAGATCTATTATCATTGATGCATGAGAGCATTCTTCATTAATAACAGCTACATAAAAACAGAACTTGAAAAAGTTATTCCATAACTTTAAATCTTGAGATGAGAAATTTAAACTTTTGGTTGAATATGCCAGTTGACAGTTTCAATCAGATCAAGTTATAAAATGACATGGTAGAATGAGTACAGTGGTCCAAATGTTGATGATAATGTTAGTGATTTCAACTTATTTTTTGAGTTGTAGAAAATTTTCCTCAAAAATTTGCCAGGCATTTCAATATATATATACACACACACACATAAAAGTATTTTATCTGTTCAAAAGTGTTTAAGGCAGAAAGAATGGAGAGGGGCCATCTTTACCTGGACTCCAATGCTCAGCCTCACCCTGGGCCTCACTTTTCTCCCAGAAGTAACTGATCAGACATCTCAGAGCTGGGCGTGGTGGCGCTCGCTTGTAATCCCAGTACTTTGGGAGGCAGAGACCGGAGGATCCAGGTTCGCAGCCAGCCTCAGCTCTCTCTCTCTCTCTCTCTCCCTGTCTCTCTCTCTTTCTCTCTCTCTCTCTCTCTCTCTCTCTCTCTCTCTCTCTCCTTAGTGAGGCCCTCCGCAACTTTGTGAGACCCGGTTTCAAAATAAAGTATAAAAAAAAAATAGGGCCGGGGGTGTAGCGCGGAGGTAGAATGCCCCTGGGTTCAATCCCCGTACCACACACACACACAAAAAAGACATCTCAGCCAAAGCCTTAAGATACCACGGAGAACACTGAGACCTGCTAAACAAGAAAGGAAACGTTATTCCAATCCAAATATTTACTGAAGTGGAACGGTAAATAGATTGCAACTCTTGTGTCAACAAAATGGGTTGGCAAACTTCAGAAAAAGGTTTTTTGAAGTGATTCCTGTCTCACCAGCAAAATGAAAGATTATGTTCAATTATTGATTCTATTGATTCCTGTCTCAGCAGTAAACGTGTATGTTCAATTATAGCCAAGGATGGTGTGGGGACTGGAAGACTGTACATCATGCATTTGGTATTCCTGGTCTAGAGATACAAACCAATCTGACATTCAAATCTGGCTTCATATGCTGTCTGCTGAGCTGAATTATATGGTTGGTAAATTAGGAAAACTATGCAATGGAGTTGGTGAGTCATTTCCAAAATGAAATTAGCTGAGGATGCTTAGGTAACCGTGTAGAAGAGATTTTTACAAGAACACATGGAAAAGTGCAGGAAACCATCTTGGAATTCCCTTGGAGGCACATCAGTCATCCCGGCGATCTGGCAAGGGTACTTTGAAACAGCCAACTGCTGCTCCCTTTCCAGTGCTCTGCCATCTTTTTTTTGAGAGCTTATATATCCTTTATATATTTTTCACATATATATGTGGAAATACATGTATTTTTTCAAACGTTCTAATCATTTGCCTACTTTTTTTTACTTGTAAAAAATATCATAAAAAGTAGAGTAGTACTCTTTTAAAACAATAGTACTATTTATTTCCAAATAGAGTTAATAAGACATACAATGAAATATAAGATGTCGCTTAAGTATATTTTACCCAGTCTTTTTTTTTTTTTTTTTTGCGGTACCGGGGATTGAACCCAGGGGCATTCTACCTCCGGGCTACACCCCCTGCCCTATTTTT
>PVJS01045773.1:0-15000 GCA_004027185.1 Glis glis | reverse complement strand
GGGTTCCTTTTATAGAGAGCAAGCAGAGTTCGCGGGGTATGCTCGGAATCCACCAATCATAGTGAATTTTCCTTATTTAGAAGCAAGGGGGTAGGTCTAGGGGCGTGGGCTGAGCACCCAGGCGGAGGGGGGGGTCAGAGATTGGTCTGGGGGGAGTGAAGCTTGCTCGCATTGGAATCATATAGGAAGTCCAGTCTGCGCTGGCGGGCCGAGCCCGGAGCTGCTGCTGCAGGCTGCGAAGCTTGGTCCTAGGGGCGATAAGGGCAGGAACTGCTTTCGTCCTTGGGGTGGTAAGGGGAGGGAGTTTAATTTTAGGGTAGAAAACGAGGCTAAGAAATTACTTTTAGGACATGTTATCACACTCACTAGGTGGATGAGTCTCACTACTTGCTGAGGCTGTCATCGAACCTGTGATCCTTCTGTCTCAGTCTCCCAAAGTACTAGGATTATAAGGGTGCGCCACCACTCTGGCTTAAATAAACATTTTAGAATAAATATAAATAAAAAATTAATCATAGCCTCAGCACTTAAACAC
Source organism: Glis glis (assembly GCA_004027185.1). Taxonomy (NCBI): domain Eukaryota; kingdom Metazoa; phylum Chordata; class Mammalia; order Rodentia; family Gliridae; genus Glis; species Glis glis. The sequence goes on along the minus strand of PVJS01045773.1, from coordinate 14,465 downwards.
AACCACTATGGCATGTGACACCATGCCCAGTCACAACCACTCTTAATATTTTATTAAGCCGGGCGTGGTGGCACACGCTTGTAATCCCAGTACTTGGGAGGCTGAGACCAGAGGATCCGGGTTCGCAGCCAGCCTCAGCTACTTAGCGAGGCCCTCCGCAACTTAGTGATACCCCGTTTCAAAATAAAGAATAAAAAATAGGGCTGGGGTGTAGCCTGGAGGTAGAATGCCTCTGGGTTCAATCCCCAGTACCACAAAAAAATATTTTATTAGATCTCTTCAAACCTGTTTTTCTGCATATATACATTTAAAACACACTAGCATGTAAATATATAATAGGCCCAGTTATTTGGGGTTTTTTTCTGTGTGTGTGGTACTGGGAATTGAACCTAGGGGCATTCTACCTCCAAGCTAAACCTCCAGACCAATTTTATTTCTTACTTGGAAACAAGGTCTCACTAGGTTGCTGAGAGCTTCCCTAAATTGCTGAGGCTGTCCTTGAACCTGTGATCCTCCTGTCTCAGCCTCCCAAAATGGGCCCAGTTTTTATCCTGAACTTTTTAAGTAACACTGAGGCATGCTTATATTATGATCTTATTCTATTCTCTCCATAAATACTTGTAATGTCTTCATACTATTGCAATAAGAAAACATAGCACCAAAATTAATAATTCTTACTTATCTGGGCATGTAGATTGTCTCCAATTACTTGGCACTAGAGGTAATGATGTACTGAACACCCTTGTACATGAAATTTGGTCCAAATTCCAGGTTGTTTCTTAGAAAAAGAGTCTCGTTGAGGCCATTACTGGAGTGGGAATAAGAGTATTTCTAAGGCTATTGATAGTGATGGTTAAACTGTTTTCCAAAAGAATCAAAGTAATATATAATACCACTAGCAGACTCTATACTTGTCTGTTACATCATAAAAAAGAGTATATATTTTTTTAATTTTTGTTCAGTCTTTTGGAGAATCTATTTATAGAGTCTTTTTTTTTTGCAGTACTGGGGATTGAATCAAGGGCATTCTACCTCTGATCTACACCCCCAACCCCATTTTTTCTTCTTTATTTTGAACCAGGGTCTCACTAAGTTGCGGAGGGCCTCACTAAGTAGCTGAGGCTGTCCGCGAACCTGCGATCCTCCTGTCTCAGCCTCCCAAGTACTGGGACTACAAGCGTGCGCCACCATGCCCGGCTTATTTATAGATTCTTTAAATCCATACTAACAAAAATTTCCCCCCAAACTCTACTCACCCAATGCTCCTCAAATGTACATAGTATTGTGTTAAATTCTCCATCAACATAAGTCATTCAACTCTTTTTTTTATTATTATTCAATACAGGTCCTTGGAGCAGAAAAAGGTGAGTTGTTTATCTTGATTTTCTTACCCTAAAGCCATTAAAATAAGTTCTGTATCTAGTTATAGGACTAGTCATTATTTAAAAGGCTGTGTCCGAAACCTGGAATAAATGGGGAAAGCGGGGGTACATGCATGATGGTGCGATCCAGATGGTCCAGGACCTCCGATCTAGTCAAAAGTCCTCTGGTCCAAACAAGGTAGTTTAAATCGGGGCTGAGCCAGTGGTTTTTCTGTAGCCACAGGTGATAACCTAAAGGAGTCACACTGTCACCCCCCTATCACTTTGGAAAGATCTTGCTGTCCCAGAGAAGATCTAATGAGCTTAGTGTCTCTGTGCCTCTGATGTCACCTGTGCACATGCACATAAGCTGTCATATTCATTCTCTCTCTCTCTTTCTCTCACATACACCACACACACACACACACACACACACACACACACACACACACACTGAAGCATGAGCTCTGACACTCAGTGGTAGTATGCTGATCAGGCAGTGCCTCTGTGCCTAGCTTTGAAATACTGTTCTCCATCCATATAGAGTGATAAAAAAATGTGGTATATACACACAATGGAATTTTACTCAGCCATAGAGAAATACAAAATCATGTCATTTGCAGATAAATGGATGGAAGTAGAGAATATTATGCTAAGTGAGATCCGCCGGTCGGTCGCAGAAAGTTAAGGGTTGTGTGTTTTCTCTCATATATGGAAACTAGAGAAAAGATAAGAAACATAAGGGACTTTACATAATGTGGAGAGAGAGCCGGGCGTGGTGGCGCACGCTTGTCATCCCAGTACTTGGGAGGCTGAAAAAGGAGGATCGCAGGTTCGCGGCCAGCCTCAGCTACTTAGTGAGGTCCTCCGCAACTGAGTGAGACCCTGTTTCAAAATAAAGAATAAAAAAAAATAGGGCTGGGGGTGTAGCTCGGAGGTAGAATGCCCCTGGGTTCAATCCCCAGTACTGCAATAAATAAATAAATAAATAAATAAATAAATAAATAAATAAAATAATGTGGAGAGAAACCAGTAGAACAGTGAAAGGAGATTAGGGAAGGGAGTTGGAGAGGAGGGAAAAAGGAGAACTGAGGAAGGAAACAGTTCAAATAATACTATGGCAATATGTGAAGGTAGCATTATTAATTCCACTAATATGTATGGGGAGGGAGGAGGAGGAGCGGGGTGGGATGTGGAAGGAAACACACAAAGAGCTGTGTGCATGTGTGTTTGTATCACATTGAACCTCACTATGAAGTATAATTGCAACGCACTGATGAAAGAATATAAAAAAAATATGTCCAGAGCTTGGTGTGGTGGTGCACACCTATAATCCTAGTACTTGGGAGGCTGAGACAGAAGGATCACAGGTTTGAGGCCAGCCTCAGCAATTTAGCAAGGCCCTTAGCAACTTAGTGTGACCCTGTTTCAAAATAAAAAATAAAGTAGGGCTGGGGATGTAGCTCAGAAGTATTACCCCTGGGTTCAATTCCCAGTACCACACACACACACACACACACACACACGCACGCACGCACACATTTTGAACCTAATGAAAGCGGGACCTTTCCCACAATGAATCTCAACATATTGACCAAAATCTCCAGGTGTTCCTGCAGCCCGGGTCTATGGTTGTCAACACAACAGGGTGACATTGCTCAGCTGGAGAGGGGCAGATGCTCTGGGTGATGACAGAAAATGATTTTATGGGCCATGTGATTAATGGACCGGCGAGTGGCTCCGGTCGCATTTCAAATAATCACAGTCCTTCAATCAAAGATGTCCAGTTTGTGACCAACCTTGGACAGGGCAGAGAGTAACAACCCAAATTAAGACTCGCCAGTCGGTGTCCGGTGCTCCTGTAGCTTTATGACTTACAATTTCAACTGGGAGAGGGTTTTATGAGACTTTGTATCATAGTATTATTTGTGCCCTTGGTAATTCTGGATGGCTGGTTAAAATCTATCCGTGATTGAAAGAAAATAAAAAGCAGTAACAACACCAATGGCATATGTAATTACGAAATAACTTCAGTTTGCACACGTGGCAGAACTTTGCAAAACTTGATGATCCAGGAGAAATTTTGAGGAAATGCAATCCTGGTTGTAACCAGCTGGGAACTGCCAGCCACATCAGAATCCTGGACGCTCACCTCCACGTGGCAGGAAGGGCACGAGAACACAGGTGGCTTGCGGCGGCACTGAGCCACATCCCCTGCGCCCTCCAGAGCTGTCCTCAAACCTGCGATCCTCCCATCTTGGCCTCCCAAGTACTGGGATTATAGGAGTGCACCACCACACCCAACGCTGTCCTTTGTTTTAACTTCCTTCTTCCCAAGGTCTCAGCTCAGAGCCCAAAGTCATACTTTATTTTCTATCACTTATACTATCTGGTCTCATACCCTTATTAATCTACGTCCTTCTTATTTCCTGCCTCCTTTCAAGGGAGCATAAGAACCACATCTGCCTTCTCCACTGTAAACCCAGATTCCCGCAGAGTACCATAGAAGGTGGTCAGTAAATATTTGTTGATTGAATGAGAATAAATCCAGAAGCCTTTTAAACTAACCATTCTAGAGTAGCCACTAAAATATCTTTCAATGCCATATTCTATATTTCTGGGAAATTCATTAGCATGTATTCCAGACTGTAAACATTTGAGGCAATTTTTATAACCTCAAGGAGAAGACACTCCCAGGAGCTGGGGAACTTGCAGAATACCTGGGTTAGAGTTTCCAGTGACTAACAGTCCCTTCATAGTAATCAGAGATTACTTGGATGAAATTAGAATACTTCCAGTTGGCTTGTAATAGTCTCCAATCATTTTGTGTGTGTGTGTGTGTGTGTGCGTGTGTGTGTTACTAGTGATAGAACCTAGGGACATTCTACCTTTGAGCTAAATCCCCAGCCCTATTTTATTTTATTTTATTTCATTTTTTGGTGGTACTGGGTGTTGAACCCAGGGGTATTCTACCTCCGAGCTCCACCCCCAGCCCTATTTTTTATTCTTTATTTTGAAACAGGGTCTCGCTAAGTTGCGGAGGGCCTCACTAAGTAGCTGAGGCTGGCCTCGAACCTGGATCCTCCGGTCTCAGCCTCCCAAGTACTGGGATTACAAGTGTGTGCCACCATGCCTGGCTTATTTTTTATTTTGAAACAGGGCATCACTAAGTTACAGAGGGCCTCACTAAGTTGCTCAGGCTGTTCTTGAACCTGTGATCCTCCTGTCTCATCCTCCCCAGTACAGGGATTACAGGTGTGCGCCACCACAGCCGGCCTCAATCATTTTCAACAGGCAATCTGAACAAGCATTTCTTACCTTTACAGTTTCTCATCACCAGATAAAGCCCCAGTCATCTCGCCCATCACAAAGACAAAACGCTCGGATTCCACTTGCCATTCCCAGGTAAGGAGCCAGGAATTCCTCCTCAGTCCCGGCTTGGGGTCAGGCCATGCGCTCCATTGGACAATGACTTCTAAGACTTCTTTTTTTTTAGTACTGGGGATTGAACCCAGGGCATTCTACCTCCGAGCTCCACCCCCAGCCCTATTTTTTATTCTTTATTTTGAAACAGGGACTCACTAAGTTGCAGAGGGCCTCACTAAGTAGCTGAGGCTGGCCGCGAACCTGAGATCCTCCTGTCTCAGCCTCCCAAGTACTGGGATTACAAAAGTGCGCCACCATGCCTGGCTGACTCTAAGACTTCTGAGAAACAGGGAAAGACCCTTGGCCTTTGATGTTAATGCCCAACGATGAGACATGAGGGAAACCTGTGAATCTCAGCTGTTATTGAATCTAATAATGTTGTTCTTTCTCCAATTTATAAGTGACTAATTGCAAGTGAGAGAAGCAATGGGGGGTTTAAGGATCACATATTAGCTGGATAGGATTAACTGGAAAGGATGCTAAGGAATCTTGGAAGAGGAGTTGGTTGTTTCTAACTATTCTCAGTCAAGGACCACATCAAAGCGCAGTCATCTTTGACCCAGTGTTGAAAATGCCATTATCTGACTAAGGGACTCTGGCAAGAACAAGCCTCCCTTCCTGGCCTCCGGGCCTCTACACGTGCTGTTCCATGTGCATAGCACACTCTCTCCCTGCTGCTTTTCATCACAGGAGTTAGCTCAGTTAGCATCTCACCCAGGAGACTTCCCCAGGACCTGAGTGATTCTGTCCCTGTTAGCGACCTTCCCTGCTTGTGCTCTGCACACCTTTACCACACACTTGGCAGGCTTATTACGATTATGATGCAAGTGTGCCTTCTCTGTATAAACCCAGTTCCACCAGGGCAGAGAATGTGCCTTATTCATTTTATTTTCCTCCAAACATATCATGCATCTAGAAAGTGCTCAACATGTGTGTTAAATGAATCATGATTTTTTTGTGTGATACTGGGGATTGAACCCAGGGGCATTCTATCTCCGAGCTACACCCCCAGCCCTATTTTTTATTCTTTATTTTGAAACAGAGTCTCACTAAGTTGCAGAGGGCCTCACTAAGTAGCTGAGGCTGGCCGCGAACCCGGATCCTCTTGTCTCAGCCTCCCAAGTATTGGGATTACAAGCGTGTGCCACCATGCCTGGCTTATCTTCTTCTTCTTTTTTTTTTTTTTTTTTTGCTACTATCTTGTAAACTATGTACTTGAGACCTAGAATGTCCTCAGAGGATAGCCCTCCTCTTTCAACATTTCCTAAAAATCTCAAAAAATGAAAGCAGAGAAATTTTGCTACTTATTTTTTTTCCAAACATTTACCAAAACTGCACACTGGCCCCTAGTAAAGGAATCCTGGGTTTAACGGTGGAGAGCTTGGATATCAGAAGTCTGACCAGTGAGGCCAGTGTGGTGGTCTGGTGACCTGCTAGCAGTTTTACCTCCAGAGCAAGCTGTGAGACCCTGGCTTTTCCTGGGGATAAGGAAAACCACATACATACTCAGTTGATTCATCGGTGCTAGGAAACTAGGGTCAAGTTTCAGTTAATTAACCCAGAGGCGTTTTTAATCAATAGCACAATCCTTCAAATAGAGCATATACCATGTAATTAGATTTAACTGCATTAGCACCTGGAGCTTATATTGGCGATGCTGACCACAACACAAAATGAGCCAGAAAATTAGATCTAGGTGCTAAGTAAACTCACTGACAAACAGTCTTAGTAATGTCATTTTTGTGTTTAAAATGCATATTGTTATTTTGATCGTCTATCTTCATAATCCTTTTTTTTCTTTATGGAACTCTTTATAATCCTCCACACAGTTTTCTCATCCAGCTCACATTTCTTTTTTTTTTTTTTTGCGGTACAGGGGATTGAACCCAGGGGCATTCTACCTCTGAGCTACACCCCCGGCCCTATTTTTTATTCTTTGTTTGGAAACAGGGTCTCACTAAGTTGCGGAGGGCCTCACTAAGTAGCTGAGGCTGGCCGCGAACCTGGATCCTCCAGTCTCAGCCTCCCAAGTACTGGGATTACAAGCGTGCGCTACCACGCCAGGCTTCCAGCTCACATTTCAAGAAGGAATAAAGTTTCTGTACTCTTCCTCCTAGCTTTAGCTGACTCTCGATCCGTTTCTATTGAATATGAGCACCAACCAGCCAAATATTGATTTCTATGACTGTATCTACAAGGAAACCTAAACTCATAGGTTTTTTTTTTTTTTTTGGTGGTACCAGGGATTGAACCCAGGGGCGTTCTACTTCTGGGCTACACCCCCAGCCCTATTTTTTATTCTTTATTTTGAAACAGGGTCTCACTAAGTTGCGGAGGGCCTCACTAAGTAGCTGAGGCTGGCCACGAACCCGGATCCTCCGGTCTCAGTCTCCCAAGTACTGGGATTATAAGCGTGCGCCACCACGCCCGGCTAACTCATAGCTTTAAGAAGTAAACAATTATATGTGCTCACTGAAATGGCATGGGAGGAACTTACATGGATCAGTCTACATGTTCCATATTTAATATTTGCCTGTCTTGAGAGGGTAGGGGAAGAGCCAGCTTCTCATTGCCCTAGAAAACCAACAATTCTTCTAGCACATTCAGTAAAATGTGCAGTGTTTTTGTTTTGTTTTTGCTTTGTTTTTGTTTTTTATGGTACTGGGGATTGAACCCAGGGGCATTCTACCTCCAAGCTACACCCCCAGCCCTATTTTTCATTTTTATTTTGAAACAGTGTCTCACTAAGTAGATGAGGGTCTCACTACTTGCTAAGGCTGTCCTCAAACTTGCTATCCTCCTGTCTCAGCCTCCCAAGTGCTGGGACTACAGTCCTGCACCAACATGCCCAGCAGTTCTTTCTAAATGTGACTTTGGGCCATTATTATTGACCTTGCCCCCAATGGAATTTTATTCATCATGGGAAATTCTAACATTCTATCAATTCTAACATTTCCTTTAGCTCTTCATTCACACCGAGCAACCACAGTGTGCGAGACAGAGGTAAGGGCACTTTAAGCAAGAATTAGAAAATAAATAGGTAAGTCAACATACTGTGATACCTCTGCACTGTGATTTAATGTTTGTGAAGCTCAGAGTCACTGAGCTCATGTGTATAGATGCAATTAACTCATTTTCATTTGTCGATAGTGTTCCATTGGGTTAGACATAATTTCAATCCATAATTAAATATAATCACTGAGGTAGTTTCCAGACTTTTCTTTTTCTTTTTTTTTTTGTGTGTGTGGTATTGGGGATTAAACCCAGAGGAATTCTACTCCAAGCTATACCCCCGGTCCTATTTTTTTATTCTTTTTTATTTTGAAACAGGGTCTTGCTAAGTTGCAGAGGGCCTCACTAAGTAGCTGAGGCTAGCCGCGAGCCTGTGATCCTCCTGCCTCAGCCTCCCAAGTACTGGGACTACAAGCATGCGCCATCATGCCTGGCTTACAGAATTTTTTCATACAAACATTATCACGTTATGAACATTATTGTAGATGTCTTCCAGTGGGTACAATAGGATCATTTTTCTTTCTAAATGAGAAATTGCTAGATCTTAGGATATATCTTCAATGGCATCATATGTATTCTCCAAAGTAGACATATCAACTCCTTACCAACAGTTTATGAATCGCCTTTGTTTCCTATCCCCTCCAGTACACACACGTGTGCACAGGTACATGTGTGTGCATGTGCGTGTATGTGTGTTACTGGGGATTGAACCCAGGGGCTTTCTGCCTCTGAGCTACACCCTCTAGCCCTCTTTATTTTTTTTTTTATTTTGAAACAGGGTCTCGCTAATTTACTCCACACTGGCCTTGAACCTGAGATTCTCTTGTCTCTGCCTCCCAAGTACTGGGTTTATAGGCCAGCTCTCCAATACTTTTTTGACAAATTTTTAAATTTTTCACAAACCATTGGGTATAATATAGTTTTATATCAAGAAAAAAATCACTAAAATAGAAAAAACACAACTATCCTCTCTTACAAATTGATTGTAAAGATAAAAAGCAGAAGGGCAACTGGGCAAGGTGGCACATGCCTGTAATCCCAGTATATGAGAGGCTGAGGTAGGAGGATCACAGGTTCGAGGACAGCCTCGGCAACGCAGTGAGATTCTCAGCAACCTAGAGAGACCCTGTTTCAAACCAAAGAATAAAATTAAATTAAATTTTTAAAAAGGACTGGGGTGTAGCTTGGAGGTAGAATGCCCCTGGGTTCAATCCCCAGTACCACACACACACACACACACACATACACACACACACACACACACACACACACACACACACACACACACACACACACACACACACACACACACACACACACACACACACACACACACACACACACACACACACACAGACTTACGCAGAGGGCACCACATCTGCGTCCACATCCAGAGCACTGGAGCAGCACATGGGCGCAGTGTCCTGTGAAGGCTCGTGGCGGGCTTTGACATTACTGGTATTATCTTGCCCAGACTCCATCTGCCATGTTCGTTTGCCTTCACTCTGCATGCCAGGGAGGTCCTGTGTTCAGGTCTAGCCCCGCCCGTGTTGAGCCAGGAAAGAGCATTAGGGCTGAAGGAAGCAAGCCCCTGGGGTATAGCAGAGAGGGGAGGGGCGCCGCTGACCTTGGTCCCTATTCAGCTGCTCTCCCTACATAGGGTCACCTTGAGCAAGCTTATTCTTTGAGCTTCACTGTCCCCCATTCATGAAATTCAAATAATAACTCATAGGTTAATATCAATATAATACACAGTATTAGATGTGTGTATACATGCAACCCTCTGCTTGACATACAGCAGGCAACAGATGCATTTCAATCTCCTTTTCTGCGTGCCCTTCTTTCTCTCGGCCCAATCAACCTCAGCACTTTCCCATTTCTCCCTGGTCTCATTCCATTTCTGCCATATGTTGGAAAACCTAAGGCCTAGATGAGAAATTCATTTCTCCTAATGTACACATTGCCAATTGGAGTTTCCCAAGAAAGCAAAGAAAGGAAAAGAAAGAAAGAGAGAGAGAGAGACAGAGAGAGAAAGAAAGAAAGAAAGAAAGAAAGAAAGAAAGAAAGAAAGAAAGAAAGAAAGAAAGGGTTAACTCAGTGAACTCCATCCCTTGAAATAAAATGTCGGAACACTAGTGCTAAAGGTCAGATCTGGGTGTATAAGATGAAAAGATTTGGCATATTCAGATGGAAAGTCCAGGAAGCCAGGCATGGTGGTGCATGCTTGTATTACCAGTACTTGGGAGGCTGAGACCAGAGAATCTGGGTTTGCGGCCAGCCTCAGCTACTTAGTGAGGCCCTCCACCACTTAGTGAGACCCGGTTTCAAAATAAAGAATAAAAAAAAAAAAAAGGCTGGGGGTGTAGCTCGGAGGTAGAATGCTCCTGGGTTCCATCCCCAGTACCACAAAAAAAAAAAAAAAAAAAGTCCAGGGGCTGAACAGGCCCAGAAAGGGCATTGCTAATGGGCCTTTTGAAAATAGGTTGCAGGGATAGGGAAGCAGAATCGTGACTTAGAGAAGAATCCAGAGTCTCAACTGGAAAAGATCATGCTGGGCATGGTGATGCAGGCAGGCCTGTAATCCCAGTCATTGGGAGGCTGAGACAGGAGGACCGCAGGGTCAAGATCAGCCTCAGCAACTTAGCGAGATTCTCAGCAACCTAGCAAGTCCCTGTTTCAAAACAAAAAAATAAAAAATAAAAAAATAAATAGATAAATAGAACTGTGGGTGTAGCTTGGAGGTAGAATGCCTCTGCATTCCATTTCCCAGTACAAGAAAGGAAGGAGGGAGGGAAGAAGGAAGGGAGGAAGCAGGGAGGGAGGGAGGAAGCAGGGAGGGAGGAAGCAGGGAGGGAGGGAGGGAGGGAAGGAGGAAGGAAGGAAGGAAGGAAGGAAGGAAGGAAGGAAAGAAAGAAGTAAAGAAGGAAACCATGCACAAATTAAAAAGCAATTGAAGAATGGAACAGAAATGTTAGTGAAGGGAGCGTCTTCACCAATAGGAATCCAGCCACACCTCCGAGAGCTGCGCATGGATAGTTTGTACTGGGCTCTTTTACAAAGTTCTCAACTCATCTCAGAGGAAACAAGGCTCTTAGAGAAGCCTGGAGTGGACAGGGGAAATGTTCTGGTCTCCACTCTTTCCTATTTAGTCAGCACACTTGCACAGAGCACATGTCTGGCATCCACACTTGGGCCGGACCCTCAGCACACAGAGTAGAGAAGCCCCCTCGCTGCCCGCTGCTTCAGCACCCTCCATGCTCCTCCGCCACTGAGTGCACGCCCATTCTACTGAGGAAAAATGTGTCTCTGGATCACCAGTCCTTGGAAAAATATTTTCTGTGTGTGCAGAAAACAACACCGCTCTCTGCGCTTACAGAATTCTCAGTCTAGCAGGGTCTCTAATATACTAGTTTTAATGGGAATGCTTTACCGGTGGGGGTGTTCACACAGACTAGTGAAATCCACATCTCTGTAGGTATAGATATTATTATCCTTATCTTACAAACAGGACAAGAATTTTGGAAAAGTTTAGTTCAAGCCAGGTGTGGTGGTGCACGCTTGTAATCCCAGTACTTGGGAGGCTGAGACCAGAGGATCCGGGTTCGCCACCAGCCTCAGCTACTTAGTGAGGCCCTCCACAACTTAGTGAGACCCTGTTTCAAAATAAAGAATAAAAAATAGGGCTGGGGGTGTAGCTCGGAGGTAGAATGCCCCTGGGTTCAATCCCCAGTACCACAAAAAAAAAGTTTAGTTCAGTCACTATTTTTTGGAATTTTTTTATTTATACACTTTTATCTGGTGCATTGTAATTGCACCTCAGGGTGATAGGAACATACAGGGGCACAACTCTTGGAGCATTTCTCTACGGGTCCCACTCCCTCCCCTTCCCCTTACATGTCTTTGAGATTGGAATTGGAAATTTTATATACAAACGTAGCATTATTTCAACTGTTACATGCTTTACATCTCCACCCCCCTCCTCCCTCCCTAAACCTCCTCCATCACTCCATTAAAGTCACTATTTGATAAACACACTTGGCTCAATGCTCTGATAAATGAATTCGGGCTAAACTATGAGAAACTCAAACAAATGGATTTCAAAACAAAACAAAAAAATATTTTGACATGTTTGATGAAGATCCAGAATGTCTGATTACACTGCAAAATAGTAATAACATTTTTCCTTAAGTTTGGAATTGTGGATGATTTGTTTTCTCTTGTGATTTTAGGTTTTGTTCACTAATGCTTTCTTTTAAAAAAAAAAATATGGCTTTTTCAAGCCGGGCATGGTGGCGCACGCTTGTAATCCCAGTACTTGGGAGGCTGAGACAGGAGGATCAGGGTTCGCGGCCAGCCTCAGCTACTTAGTGAAGCCCTCCACAACTTAGTGAGACCCTGTTTCAAAATAAAAAGAATAAAAAATAGGGCTGGGGGTGTAGCCCAGAGGTAGAATGCCCCTGGGTTCAATCCCTGGTACTAAAAAAAATATATGGCTTTTTCATATAAAATTAATTCTTAAAACATGTGTAAGGTTAAATTAAAATCTGCTAACAAGGCTGGGCGTGGTGGCACATGCTTGTAATCCCAGCACTTGGGAGGCGGAGACCAGAGAATCCGGGTTCGCAGCCAGCCTCAGCTACTTAGTGAGGCCCTCTGCAACTTCGTGAGAACTGGTTTCAAAATAAAATATAAAAAATAGGGCCCGGGGTGTAGCTCGGAGGTAGAGCGCCTCTGGGTTCAATCCCTGGTACTGCAAAAAAAAAAAAAAAAAGAAATCTGATAACAAATACTGAAGGAATACCTGCTTACAGCGCTTTATTGTATGTTGCAACAAGAAGGTCTAGCGTTGTGTGTCTCTAATATTAGCAACACTTAACAGCAAGCATTTACAGTGACCAACATGGGTCAGGGTCTATGCTAAGAGCTTTAGCTACATACAAAATTTAAAATATTAGTAATCATTGATGTCAATGTGATTTTACAACACATGCGCTCTTTTATTAGGCTTGCCTGCCTTGCCCCGGGTAACAGCGTTCTCCTGTTGGCCACATGTCAAGGTTTCCTTTGCTTTGAGCCTCCCTTCTCCGAGAAGAGTCCAATTTACGAGGACTATAAAACACAAAGATTTTTCCAAAGCTTATCTGCTTCCATTATTTTAATTTTTTTTTTTTTGCAGTACTGGAGATTGAACCCAGGGGCATTGTACCTCTGAGCTACACCCCCAGCCCTATTTTGTATTCTTTATTTGAAACAGGGTCTCACTACGTTGCGGAGGGCCTCACTAAGTAGTTGAGGCTGGCCACAAACCCAGATCCTCCGGTATCAGCCTCCCAAGTACTGGGATTACAAGCGTGCACCACCACGCCTGGCTCCCATTATTTTAAAATATAATCAATTACTTATAGAAAAATTCATACTCAATTTTTATTCATTTGTTCATTCATTCATTTGTACACTCATTCATTCAACAAGGATATAGCCAGGCGCAGTGGCTCACGCCTGTAATCCCAATATTTGGGAGGCTGAGATAGGAGGATAACAGGTTCGAGGCTAGTCACAGCAACTTAGTGAGACCCTGCTTCAAAATAAAATATAAAAAGGGCTGGGGGTGCAGCTCAGTGGTAGAAAACCCTTGGGTTTGAACCCCAGTAACACACACAAAAAAAAAAACAAACAAACAGTAACAAAACAAAAAGATGCAACCAGGAGTTCAGAAGAAAATTCTGTGGCAAAGCGGTTGTTTTGTTTGTATTGTTGTTTTATTTAATTTGTTTTCTGAACAGACTACAAACGCATAACTGTTTTCAAATGTTCTTTGTTAAGTAGGACTTTTAAAATATTCAAGCAAGGCTTGCAGGGTTGAAAAATAATAAATCAGTTGCCAGAATATCATGAAAAATTCATAATCACCAAACACTATTATGAATGAAACACAAACCAAGGGCTGGGAAATGCAGACCCTGGCTGCTTTCCTCCCGAGCCTGTCCCCACTGCTGCCACCCATTGCAAAGATAGCGGTGGCCATGGAAGTAAAGAGCCTCTACTTGGGAGGCTGAGACAGGAGGATCGCAGGTTCGAGGACAGTCTCAGCAAGTAGTGAGACTCTCATCAACCTAGCAAGACCCTGTTTCAAAATAAAAATGTGTTTTGTCCCCAGTGTCACAAAAAATAAATAAATAAAGTTTTGAAGTCAATTTTATTTTATTGATTTATTTGTGTGGGGGGGGGAGGTACTAGGGATTGAACCCAGGGGCATTCTACCTCTGAGCTATTCCTTTAGCCTTATTTTATTTTTTATTTTGAAACAGGATCTCATTAGGTTGATGAGGGTCTCACTACTTGCTGAAGCTGTCCTTGAATATGTGATCCTCCTGTCTCTGCCTCCCAAGTATTGGGGTTCCACGTGTGCACCAACACGCCTGGCTGAAGTCAGTTTTACTTGAGGTTAGTGAGGCTCTGTTAACATTCTGTTAGTTAGGACTCTCCTGGTGTAGAGTTCTCATCCTGTTCTTTATGATCTCTCTGAGTCACTATACTTCAGACACGCAATCAGCACACCACTGGAATTTGTGTGTGTGTGTGTGTGTGTGTGTGTGTGTGTGTGTGTGTGTGTATGTAACTGGGGATGGAACCCAGGGGCATTTCACCTCCGAGCTACACCCCCAG
>PVJS01045772.1:0-16100 GCA_004027185.1 Glis glis | reverse complement strand
GACATGGGATATCACTAAAGACGCCTAAGACATCAAAAGCATAAGGGAATACAACATTACAAACTACCCTACACACATAAATTCAAGGGTGGACCCATCTCTCGAAACCCTAGCTACTAAACTCATCCAAAATGAAATAGAAACCCTGAATAGTACTATAGCTATTATTGAAACTGTATTCATAATCAAAAGAAATCTCCAGAGCCAGATGGACTAACTGGGAAATTTTATCAACATTTAAAGAATAAATTTTACCAATTCTATGTGATTTCTTTTAGAAAATAGAAGAGAAAGAAACACTTTCCAATTCATTATGTGAAGCCAACATGACCCTGATACAAAATCAAAGACATACCTTCAGCTTCTTAACAAACCCCCATAGATCAATGTCCATCATGAACATACATCCAAACATTTATAATAAAATATTAACAAATTGAATCCAGCAACATACAAAATGTGAAGTACAATAAAGTGGATGGGATAGTTAATTTAATAACGTGATTGAACTGCATTAAGAGACACTCAGAAATCTAGTAAAACATTATTTCTGGCTGTATCTGGAAGAGATTAGCATTTGACTCCGCAGGTTGAGAAAGAAAAAAAAGTTACAGTCAGTTTTACTCCGAAAGCCTTTCATACCTTCCAATTCTGGGACCCTCTGGGAATATTAACACTGGAATTAGGCAACACTGGAATTCGTGGTTCCCCCAAAAGCCCCAACTTGCCCTGAACCTGTGGCAGAATGCATTCTACCATTGAGCATTTACTGGGTGTTATTAAATGGTAGGTCCTGCACTGGGTGAGGGACTGCATGGGGAGCAACCTAGCAAGACCCTGTTTCAAGTAAAAAATAAAAAGCTTGAGGTATAGTTCAGAGGTAGAATACCCAATACTAAAAATTAAAATTAAAATTAAAATTAAAAATGGCTGGTGCGGTGTGCATGTCTGCCTCTATCACCCTGAACTTCATCAAGGTGTATAATTACAATGCACCAATTAAAAAAAAAAGACTGGTACAGCTCAAAGGAAGAATGTCCATGTCCCTGGGTTCAATACCCAGGACCTCAAAATAAAAATTTGAATAAATGAATAGGGCTTGACTGCAGCTCAGAGGTAGAATGCCCCTAGGTTTAATCCCAAGTACCTAAGTAAATGAATAAGCAAGTTAAAGTGAACAACTGCTTATCTTTGGTGCAGTCACAATGTTGTGCAAACATCACCCCCTGACTGATTAAGACTTGTCATCCTCTCATTCAGAAGAATATTGTTTTCTCTGGCCTGCCAATCTCTGCTCTTTCATTGTTCCAGTTAGCCCCAGCTGTGTGTATCTGCACACATTTCTGTGTGTGGCTTTACATCCCCAATACTGTACAATGCACTGTGTTTTTGTCGACATAGAATTGTCCATGGGCAAATGAGAAACTGAAGGGGCTTATGTAGGGAGGAGATTTAGGAAGATACCTGACTTTTAGGAAGATAACAGAAGAGTGGATGGGGGCAATGTCAAAGAATCCTGCAGGAACACCTTCTGATACAGACGAGGCCTTAGTTTTGTCTTGTTTTTAAAAAAAAAACTCTTTTGTTAGTGCATTGCAATTACACCTCATAGTGATATTCAATGTGATACAGACATACGTGCACACAGCACTTGGTGTATTTCCTTCTATATCTCGCCCTCATCCCCAGTTTTCCCTCCCCATTCATGTTAGTGGGATTCACAGTAATATTTTTATATATTGATATAGTATTTGAACTCTTTCCTTCCTCAATCCTTTTTGTCCTCCCCATCTCCCTCCCCAGTGCCCTTCCACTATTTTTCCTTCTTTTTCCCCTTTGCCACTGGAGTCTCAACAGACACCTGCTAGAATTCTGTTTAGAGGGCTCCCTGGGAATGTCCTCACAGAACTCTCTGTGAAAGTCCATACAATCTACTGTGCAACTCTGCAGACTTAACTATTCTCTATGCTCCACCTCAGGGAATCCAATATCCAGATTCAAGATCAGGCCCAGGAGCTGTCCCCGTTAAGGAAGAAACTACGACAGGGGAGAGATGCATCATTTCTACTCAGTCGGCATCTGGAGGACCTCCTCGCCCAGGATGACCCTGACAGCTGCCAGGGACAGAGCCTCTGAGAGCAACTGGCTGAGGGGTGCAGGCTGGCAGAGGCTTTGTCCACAAGCTCAGTGCAGGTAAGATGTCCATGGGCCCTGGTTACACTGCACTATCCAGTGTCCCCAGCTCATTGGATGCTCCACTCACAAAATGACTTATTTTTTCTTTAACCAGCTCTTCTGGATTCCATGTCAAAGTTAGGTCATGGCATGATCAGGACCGTTGGAGTGGGAAAGCAGATGATAAATGTACAGGGTGGAGGTCATAGCAATCCAACTGTGTCCTTCCTTTCTGAAGGAACATGGCCTTGGGTTGAGGAGGGAGCACCCATCCAATGTTAAAGAAGGTGGATGTGACTGGAGGCAGCTTGTCAGGCTGAAAATCGTCACAGGCTAAGAGTATACGCTTCCCAGCCTCCAGCCAGACTGCTTTCTTCACTAACTACAGGCCATTGATCATTTTATTTTTCCTGAATTTCTGCTTCCTGATACAAAAAGAAGAGATCACATGGTAGCTCTAGCCATCATGTGTGGAAATTGATGGGGATTGGGGCTCGCATTGATTACTAATAGTTATCAATTGCCAATAGTGAGAACAAGCTCTCATACTCAGGCAGAACAATAAAATCCTTTTCTCTGTCTATAAGTTGTCAGTCGAGAGCTGCAGCCAAGGTTGACCTTGGTCAGCTAAAAGTTGACTGTTAGCCCAGCTAAACACTGAATGGTACAAGCACAGACACATGCAATTAGAAAAGAATTATAGACTTTCACAACAGCTAAGACTAACAAGCTTCATGAAGCCCCCTGACCTCTTCTTAACCAGGCAATACCTGTTAATCAGCGATATCTGACCTATCTGTCTCTGTGAGGATGAACAAATGGGGCTAGCAGAAAAAGGTTTAATTGGCTGATCTGCCCCTGCTTTTGGTGGAAAAAGAAGACTATTGGTTAAGTGAGATAATAAACAAGAGATAATAATTCTTATAAAAATTGTGTATGTTCAAAGACATCAGTGCCTTACTTTCAAGGCACTCCACTGCGTCTCCTCTGGCGTAGTGCTTTGCTTACTCTGTCCCCCGTTTCTCTCTGTAATAAAAAAACTTTGTTCAAGCTTGCAACAGTAGTTCTGGCTAACTTTTTCTAAACTAGCTAAGAACAAGAACCCGCAGCATCGCTCCAAAAGGTAACAGAAATGTAATATTCAATGATTGGACTGAAAAAAGATAAATACCCTCACTTTTCAGAGTCTGTTTAGGTAATTTATTTATTTATTTATTTATTTATTTATTTATTTATTTTGCACTACTGGAGATTGAACCCAGGTGCATTCTACCTTCGGGCTACACCCCCAGCCCTATTTTTATTCTTTATTTTGAAACAGGGTCTCACTAAGTTGCAGAGGGCCTCACTAAGTAGCTGAGGCTGGCCGCGAACCCGGATCCTCCGGTCTCAGCCTCCTAAGTACTGGGATTACAAAGCGTGCACCACCACTCCTGGCTTTGTTTAGGTATTTTATATGGTAGCACCTGCTGATGGGAATGTTGCTTCATATTTCCAACACCTTCCATAGACAAGA
Source organism: Glis glis (assembly GCA_004027185.1). Classification (NCBI taxonomy): domain Eukaryota; kingdom Metazoa; phylum Chordata; class Mammalia; order Rodentia; family Gliridae; genus Glis; species Glis glis. The sequence goes on along the minus strand of PVJS01045772.1, from coordinate 12,409 downwards.
CTTCCCACACACAGCCTATTTCACTCAGCATTCTCCTTGCTGTGACCCAAATCACCCGATAATCACAACTTAGAGGAAGGAAGGTATATTTGCTCACAGTTCTGGAGATTTAAGGCATTCAGTCCATGTTAGGCCGGGTGAAGTCTATGGAGCTCAGGGCGTGGCTTGGGGAACAGAGAGAGAGTACAAGGGCTTTGCTCTCACATCACAGAGGCTGGAAGCAGAGACAGACACACAGACAGGCAGACATACAATGAAAGGAGGGACATATAAATAATTCTGGAGGCCACAACCCCAGGAACCCCACCTCATCAACCAAGCCCCTCCTCCAATATGTCTGCCTTATCCACAACTTGAGGTCTGGGGGACATTCTAACTCCATACCAAAACACAGCCCAAGCTGATTTGTTAGGGTTTTTTATGACTTATGAGCCAGTAGTGGTAAATTATTATAACTAATAACTACAGTGTACATTAGGGTTCTCTCCCTGTGTTGCGGATTCTGTGGGTTTTGGAAGCTGTATAATGACATATATCCTCCATTGCAGTTTCATATGGAATAGTTCCACTGCCCTAAATGTCCACTGTACCCCACCCTTCATCCCTTCCCCCCTCACCCAGGACCCCAAAAACCATGTATTAGAATATATCACTGGCTATACTGGCTATGTGTTTTGCAAAGATTTTCTCCCAGTGTGTGGCTCATCTCTTAGTTGTGTGTGTGTGCGTGTGTGTGTGTGTGTGTGTGAGAGAGAGAGAGAGAGAGAGACTGGGAATTGAACTCAGTGGCACTCTACGACTGAACAACAGCCCAACCCCCCCTTTTTAAATTTTGAGACAGGGTCTCATTAAGATGGTGACACTAGCCTCAAACCTGCCATCCTCCTGTCTCAGCCTCCCAAGTATAGGGATTATAGGCCTGTACCATAGTGCCCAATTCATCTTTTAATTGTCTTAACAGTGTCTTTCACAGAAAACAGGTTCATTTTAACAAACTCCAACTTATTAATTGTATCTTTCATAGCCTGTTGCTTTAGTGTTGTGTCTAAGGACCCATGCCCAAACTTCAAGGTCACCTAGATTAGGTTTTTATTTTTCATCATCTTTAGGAGTTTCATTAAAAATTGTCTTTTGCACTTTGGTCTAGGACCTATCTTTAATTTTGGTAAAAAATGTGAGGTCTATGTCCAGATTCCTTTTTGTGGCCTGTGAATATGCACTTATTCCACCATTATCCACGATAGCCTTCTTTCTCCATTGAATGACCTTAAATCACTGGTCTTACAATTCTAACATGTTTGCTCAGACTGTCTCCAGAATTGTTTTTTATCTCCTGGAATAAAAGTTTCTTGAAAGATAAACTGGGAGACACAGATGGAGGTAAACTCAACTTTCAGTGAGGTTTTATGCCCACCTAGGTAGAGGTGAGGCTGGGTTTTGTGTATGTTGTAGCTATAGAAGTCACACAGACTAAAATTCCCTCAATCATTTTTGTCTGCTCAGGTGTCCCAGTTTCTCTTGATAGTTCTGCTTCAAGCCTGGGTCTTCAGTTCTTGAAGGCTTCTGCCTCTGTTATTATGTGAGTCCTGCTGATGTGTGGGCCAGGTGTGGAAGGAGAGGAAGCACGTCGCAGTCGTGTGATTGAGTCTCAGGTTTGAGTGAGCCTGTGCTGTGGGCTGTGACCTTCCCAAATGCTTCTCAGTGTTCTCTCTCCCTTTCCTCTCTGGTTAGTCTTGGGTACACCACTATGGATTGCCATTGCACCTCTTGAAATATGGTTGCTATGAGCACAGTTCTTGAGTCGAGGGTCGCACAAGGAATCAAGGTTTAGCAAGCAGGGTGCAAAAGGCACTTTATTGCGCTCCCGGGCGAGGTCTGTTAACCTAAAGGCCTCTCGATCAGCAGTGTCGCGCCCCAGGGAGGAAGTGAGAGGATATTTATACCAGGGTCTGGGGTTGGGGCTAGCCAGGCGGGGGGATATTGGTTCCCTCGCGAGATGAGGGAGGAGGATGCTGATTGTCTCACGAGATTTACAGTCTGCCTCGTCTCCACTTCTGGCTTTCCAGGCTCCGGGGTTTCCTGTCCCAGCTGCAGGGGGACTGCATGGGGAGGGGACCCGACCCATCAGTACTCACTAGCTGTATCCACAGAACAGGAAACTCCACTGATATGCAACTACTCACTACCTGACTGGACACTAATGAATTTGATTGCAGATAACCGTGAAGATGAGGAGAATGGAAAAGAACAGCATTCGCTGGCTCCCAGGTAACAATGAAGATCCAGGGCCTTGAATGGAATGAGTAAACTATAAGGAGGGTCCTGATATGAACACACCAAGAGATCAAAAGTACCCACACATTTTACATGCAAAGATTTTACATGTACCCAAGTAGAACTAATCATCCTCACCAGTTTTTTGTTTTGGGACTAGGGATTGAGGCTAGCGGCATTCTACCTCTGAGCTATACCCACAGCCCTTTTTATTTTTTGCTTTTTTTTTTTCTTTTGCGGTACCGGGGATTGAACCCAGGGGCATTCTACCTCTGAGCTATAACCCCGGCCCTATTTTTTTATCCTTTATTTTGAAACCGGATCTCACGAAGTTGCGGAAGCCTCACTAATTAGCTGAGGCTGGTCGCGAACCTGGATCCTCCGGTCTCAGCCTCCCAGGTATTGGGATTACAGGCTTGTGCCACCATGCCGGGTTACCAACTTTTGAATCTCACAGAATCTACCTCTCCTCTCTTGCATGGATCAATTGAGGATGAGATGGTTGGCCTTTTTATCTGGTTGGCCTTAGTTTGCTGGCAAGGATTCCATAGAAAGGGATCTAATCATACCTCACCTCCCAGATTGTACCCTGTCACGATATGTGGAAAGTCTTAGAATGCACAAGCTCTCTTGGACTCTACAATGTCTCAGGATCCTTAGTTCTGAGAGTCAATGCGATTTATAGGAAAGGTTGAGCCACTGGCAAGGGTTTTCCAGGTGTCCTGCATGTCAGGATTGTATGCTACGGGGAAGTTGAGACTCCTTCCTCATTAGCTCGTTGTCTGGGCAGTGCACTGGGCACAACCTCCTAGCTCCTGCCACAGGCAGCTGCAGTCTGCACTCATCCTCGGAGGATTATTTTCTTTCTCCTTGAAGGGAGTTCCTCATACCCTCTGGGACCCTTAGGCCTTTATGAGGACCACCAGGGAATGTCACATCCAATCTTTCTTGGTTAATTGTGTTCTTTATCCCACCAGGATAAGCAAAGAGGAATGGAGGAGGAGAAAGTGATAGAAGCCCAGCAGGACTCCTTAGATCATGCCCATAAGACTTCCTGCAGTCACTATGAACTGGCTGACCTCCACCAGTGTCCCTGTACCACTGCTGACCTGTTGGATGAACATGAAGCCTCCTCTTCTCAAGATGCAGCTTGGAGTACTGCATGGGGAAAAAAACTGCACAGCAGGGCATGGTGGCCCACGCCTGTAATCCCAGTACTTAGGAAGCTGGGATAGGAGGATCACTGGTTCGAGACCAGCCTCAGCAATTTAGTGAGACCCTCAACAACTTAGATCCTGTTTCAAACTAAAAAAATGATATAGGGATGGGGGTGTGGCTGAGAGGTAGAATGCCCCTAGCATCAATCCCCAATACAAGAAAAAACAAAAAAACAAAAAGACAACTGCACTCATAGCAGCCATGATTCTGAGTATCCAATCCCAGTTCAGGGTGGTGAATGTAGGACTAACCAGAGTAGGAGGTTTCAGAGATTGTAAGAGACTCACTGCCACCACTAATGCAGGCTCCCAGCAAGGATCTTCATGAGCTTATTCTATTAACCTGGGACAGCTGATCTCTCCTGCAGTGTCCTTGCTAATATTTGATTCTAAGTAGTGAGTGTACTTTGAGCATTAGACAGTGTCCAAATAAGTTGATATTCTGGACTACATCGTTGGAGTCACCGTTATCATGGTTCCTTAACTCTGAGCCACTGTCTCTCTTCTAAGTTGTCTTACACATGATAAGGTGTCATGTATCGACCAGGATATGAAGAACTCTCAAATGTGTCTGCAATTATTCCTGAAGTCACTGCATGGACACTGGCACTCTCCACCTCCTTGAATGGAAAGGGACTTGTTCTCTGAAACAAACATGAAAGGTCGTGCCGGGCGTGGTGGTGCCCGCTTGTAATCCCAGTACTTTGGGAGGCAGAGACCAGAGGATCCGGGTTCGCGGCCAGCCTCAGCTCGCTCGCTCTTTCTCTCTCTCTCTCCCTGTCTCTCTCTCTCTCTCTCTCTCTCTCTCTCTAGTGAGGCCCTCCGCAACTTCGTGAGACCCGGTTTCAAAATAAAGTATAAAAAATAGGGCCGGGGGTGTAGCGCGGAGGTAGAACGCCCCTGGGTTCAATCCCCGGTACTGAAAAAAAAAAAACATGAAAGGTCTTTCCTCTTTGAGGGTCTACAGATTCCATCCATCAGGTTAGTCTCAGTATATAATCTCAACTCTACCAACAACCAGAATATCTGATGAAGGGCTGAGTCTTATAGAAACTTTTCTAGAAAACCACTAGTCAGTTTTCCAGGTTGCTGGAATAAAGAACTGATCACCAGATTCAGGACAGAGGGTGTGGTGATATTAATTGACCAAGTAAGGGACAATCTGTCCAGTGAGACTTTCTTTTTTTTTTTTTTTTTTTTTTTCAGTACCGGGGATTGAACCCAGGGGCATTCTACCTCCGAGCTACACCCCCGGCCCTATTTTTTATACTTTATTTTGAAACCGGGTCTCACGAAGTTGCGGAGGGCCTCACTAAGTAGCTGAGGCTGGCCGTGAACCTGGATCCTCCGGTCTCTGCCTCCCAAGTACTGGGATTACAAGCGTGCGCCACCACACCCGGCTAGACTTTCTTGAGTATGCCTCTCACAGTATCTCTTTCTCACCAAAGATGCTTATATTCCTGTGATTAAATTGGCACAGGGTTTGGAATGGGTCATAAGGTAAGTTTTTGTTGTGACTGTTTCAATTCAAGACAATCAGAAGCAAGAAAAAGAGCCAGCGGTCCCCAGGTGAATGTAAAATCATAGTCCGTAAATATAACAGCAACATCTGGAGATCTCAGTACAGGGAAAAGCAGAAAGTGCTAAATATATCTATTTCATTCATTCTGCAAATCAGGACATTTGGGAGGCATTTGGGAGGAGAGGCACGTCCTTTTATTCTGCAAGCTCAGGTTCAGTTTTTTGGTTGGAATACCAAGAGATATGACCAAAACAAAAAAAAATCATATTAAATAACAATATTGAAAGAACAAAGTTGTGAGTGCCCAGAATCTTTTTTTTTTTTTTTTTTTTTGCGGTACCTGGGATTGAACGCAGGGGCGTTCTACCTCCGCGCTACACCCTCGGCCCTATTTTTCTTATGCTTTATTTGAAACCGGGTCTCACGAAGTTGCAGAGGGCCTCACTAGGTAGAGAGAGAGAGAGAGAGAGAGAGAGGAGAGAGAGGAGAGAGAGAGAGAGGAGAGAGATAAATCGCGCGCGTGCGCCCGCGCATGCGCGCTGAGGTTGGCCGCGAACTCGGATCCTCCGGTCTCCGCCTCCCAAAGTACTGGGATTACAAGCGTGCGCCACCACGCCCGGCACCCAGAATCTTTTGAGTCAGCACAGCCTCAGGAAACTTTATTCACCAGAACCATGCTAGTTAAGTGGAACAGGATGCACCAGGGTTCTAACCTGTTATGGTTCTCATCTTGTGCATGTCATGCCTGTACCCAACAGGGGGAGTTGGGTAACATGCCTCCTAAGCATGTTACCTGACCAGTGCCCTGAGCACCTGCTGCTCTGTCACACCCCACCCCCCTTGTCAAACTCCAAAGACAGTCACACTCTGCCCTAGGCAGAGTGTGACTCTGTTTTGTTCCTCCTCAGTGAAGGGATGGCCGCTCTCCGTTGTTTTCCTTGAGTGGCTCCATGAGTCTTTCAATCAGGACCAGGTGAGAAGTTGTGAAGTCCAGTCTTTCATTGTCTAACGTTCTGGTCTCCTTTCACACCTGGCTCATCAGGGGTATGCAAGATGAGGGATCGGATGAAGAGCTGGTGTACTCATTGGATGAGATGCATTGGGTTCACTCTGGTTGCCATGATGCATCTGACTCTCTCCAGCCTTCAAGCACTCTAGACTTCATATGTGAGGAGTACTTAGTTTGTTCTAGTTTGGATGTGGCCAGTAAGTATGCCCATAACAAAGAGAATAAGTCTCCCACTGGTTTCCCAGATTGCATCCATAGTCTTTATGCTCAGCCCTGTGTGGGTAGAGACCTCTCTGCAGGCAGGCCCTCTAGAAACACTGGATTGAAGCCAGACATGGTGGCGCACTCTTGTAATCCCAGTACTTGGGAGTCTGAGACCGGAGGATCCGGGTTTGCGGCCAGCCTCAGCTACTTAGTGAGGCCCTCCGCAATTTAGTGAGACCCTGTTTCAAAATAAAGATTAAAAAATAGGGCTGGGTGTAGTTCAGAGGTAGAATGCCCCTGAGTTCAATCCTCGGTACCGCCAAAAAAAAAAAAAAAGAAAGAAAAGAAACACTGGTTTGAGTCACACTCTAGTAATTTCACTACTTATGAGGCTGAGGCAGGAGGATCCTAGGTTTGAAGCCAACCTCAGCAAGTTAGCGAAAGGCTCTCAGTAACACAGCAAGACTTGTTTCCAAATCAAAAATAAAATTGTCCTGCAGTGGAGCTCAGAGGGAGAATGCCCTTGGGTTCAATCCCCACCAACACTCTCCGCTCTGCGCTCTCCACTCTCTCAGACCTGACCTCAGGAGGGTCAGGCAGTTGTCACTATCCCTAGTTTCTGGCCACTCACTCTCATCTTAGACCTCACTGGGAAATGCAGGCTGTAGACTCAACATGGGCCAGAGTAAGGAGAGGGAAGATATCATGGACAACTCTGACAATTCTCCCCCCAGGTATATCTATCCAACAGACTGTTTTATGATGGGTTGATTCATGTCTACTTGACTGCATTGTGAAATGTCATTTCTGAACAGTGTCCCATGAGCATTTGTGGCTGTCTACGGAGGATGGTAACCTTGACTATAAGTTTGGAGATGATACCAAGGCTTCTCGGCTGTGATCCCCAGTGTCTATCCTCCTCATTGGCTTGTCCTCAATAAGCAGTCTTCTGACTACCTGAAAAAACACACACACACACACACACACACACGCACACACACACACACACACACACACACACACACACAATCATTGCCCATGTATGGAGTTTTCCCCACAGGCAAGGCTGCACCCTGGCACCCTGAACCTCCATGAATGCCCAAGGATCCTTTGCTCTAGGCAGCACCAAGGATTCCATCCCTCATGAGAATACGGATATTCCACCTAAGTCTAATCTCAGTGTCTGTTCTCAACCAACAACAAGCTACCAGTCTCATAAGGCAAGTTACAGTAAACATTCTAGAAGGCAGCTAGGCAAGGTCCTCAGTATCTCAGGGGAAAATGAATGTATGTTTTTCTGATGTTCCAGAGTTGGATATATGTTGACGATCTATCAGAACAGGAGTTCAGAACTCAGTGTCTCAGAAAAACGAGGTCAGTTTCTTCTCCTAGGACATATCCTGATGTGTCCTGCATTGTTCCTCTTGTAATATCTTAATTTACCCAGAGAATATTTATACCCCAGTGTTTTCAATGTGTAAGGCAGGAACCATGCAATGTGACTGGCCCTGTTTGATTTCATTTCTAGAAAGCAGATCTAATTGTAAGGATGGAGACAGACAAGAGGCAAAGGCCCCCAGGTAATTCTGATAATCAAGGACTATTAATAGTAACTAGCATGATATGGAGATTTCATCTGCAAATCCCAAGCAAGAACACATCAGCTCTCTTAGTGTAAAGTTTTTTTAAGTTATTTGTATATGGGTATCTTTCCAAAGGAATTGAAGTCAGAATATTACAGCAATACATGCATATCCATGTTTATAGCAGCACAATTCACAATAGCCAAACTATGGAACCAGTCTAGGTGTCTATCAACAGATGAATGGATTACAAAACTATGGTATATGCACACAATGGAATTTTACTCGGGTATAAAAAGAACAAAATTATGTCATTTGCAGGAAAAAAGTGTGGAATTAGAAGAAATTATGATACATGAGATTAGCCCATTTCGAAAGTAAACAGTTGTATATTTTAGGTCATATGTATAAGCTAGAAAGAGCTTGGGTAAAAAAAAGGGATTTTTGATAAAGGAGGAGAATCTCCAGAGAGGAATGATGAGGGAGTTTAAGGAGAGGAGTGTTGGGGGAGTGAGGCTTGATGAGGCAACAGCTAAAATAATGCTATGTGAATATACAAAATTAAAAATACAGGTATCAATAATCTGTTTAAGGAAGAGAGTTGGGTGTGATTCAGAAGGAAATACAGCGAGGCATGGTGGTGCACACTTGTAATCCCAGTACTTGGGAGGCTGAGACAGGAGGATCGTGGGTTACTCATCTCAGCTACTTAGTGAGGCCCTCTGCAACGTATTTATTTCAAAATAAAATAGGGCTGGGGGTGTAGCTCAGTGGTAGAATGCCCCTGGGTTCAATCCCCAGTACCACAAAAAAAAAGAAGGAAACATACCAAGTGCTATGTGCATGTATCTTCCTCACACTGTGAACTTCATTATGATGTATAATTACAATGCACCAATAAAAGTTTATTAAAAATAAAATTAAGAGCCGGGCATGGTGGCGCATGCTTGTAATGCCAGTACTTGGGAGGCTGAGACAGGAGGCTCCAGGTTCGCGGCCAGCCTCAGCTACTTAGTGAGGCCCTCTGCAACTTAGTGAGACCCTGTTTCAAAATAAAGAACAAAAACTAGGGCTGGGGGTGTATCTCAGAGGTAGAATGCCACTGGGTTCAATCCCCAGTACCGCAAAAAAACTACATAAATAAAAAATAAATAAAAATAAAATTAAGATTGTGGAACAATTAAAAAAACAGATCAACTTAATATACATACCTACTTCACCCAACCACAAAATATGTCTCTAAAGTGTTGCTGGGGTTGTAGCAAGTTGTAGTGGATGGTGTTGATGTTGACTAATTGATGAGAAGTCTCTATGAGAAGTCTCTCACATGAATGACAACGGAGGAGGCTGGGGAGGAGAGAGATATCTCTCTCTCCTACTGTCCTTCCACCAGTGTCTTGCTTTTATTGAGAGTTTTTAACCAAAACATTGTAAGAATAATTAATCACAGGAAACAGCAAAGCAGTCATGGGGTGAGTCAGAGAAGAACATCAAGGTAGTCACAGATGATTCAGGGAAGGAAAGGGTAAACAAGGAAGCTGTCAGGGTCTTTGCTTAGCGGTCTCATGGTCCTTGGAGATTTGTCTGCATGCAGAATCTCCACTTGGGTGGGCAGTTTGTGCTCCTCCCAAGCCGGACCGAGGTGACCTCAAAGCTGATGACTAACAAGGTCCGCAACCGCAAGTGTGTGTTGCTGGGGTTGTAGCAAGTGTTTGGGTTCTCTTTGTGTGCATGACATGCCTGAACCCAACAGGGGGAGATGTGTCATTTTCCTCCTCAGCATGTTACCTCACCAGTGCCCTGAGCACATGCTGCCCTCTCCCCCCTCCCATGTCAAACTCCCAAGACAGTCACACTCTGCCCTAGCCAGAGAGGATTACTTTGTTCCTCCTCTGTGAAGGATGGCCACTCTGTGTTGTTCTCCACAGAGGCCTTCAGTGGCCTCTCCATGAGGCTTCCGATGAGGACCAGGTGAGAATTTGGGAAAGCCAGTCTTTCACTGTTTAACATTATGGTCTCCTTTCCTACCTGGATCATCAGGGATCTGCCAGAAGACGAAGAATTGGATGAAGAGTTGCTGTACTCATTGGATGAGATGTATTTGGTTCATTCCACTTGCCCCAACGTGTCTAATTCCCTGCAGCCACCATCAGTACAGACTCCCTACGTGAGGAGCTCTGTTTTGGTTATGACTGGTATGTATACCATGATGAAGAGAATAGGCTCCCTGCGTTTTCACGGGTAGCCTCCTTATTCTTTAAGCCCAGCACTCTGTGTGGGTAGAGACCTCTGTGCAGGCAGCTCCTGCAGAGACACCTTGGTTTGGGTCACAGTCTAGAACCTGACCTCAGGTGACTCAGGCAGCTCAAACTCTTCCTATTTCCAGGCAACACCCTCTCCCCTTGGCACTCACTGGCAAATTCAGAGTGTGGAACCAAAGCAAGCCCAGGTGAGGAGAGTGAAGGTACCTGGAAATTCCCGACAGTTCCTCCACGTGTGGACGTCATCTGTCCAATGGACTGTTTTACGATGGGATGTCTCAGATCTCCTCCAACTGTCTTGTTTAATGTCATTTCTGAATAGTGTTCTTGAGCATGTCAGGTTGTCCAAGTTCAATGGTAATCTTACATATATGCTTGGAGATGGTATCGTAGTTCCTCCGCTCTGAGCCCCAGGTTCTCTCCTTCTCATTGGCTTGTCCTCTATGAGCAGTTCTGACTATTCAAACACACCCACACTACCATTGCCCTTGTATGGAATTTTCCTGAAGGCAGGACAGCAACCTGGCGCCCCAATGTCCATGAATGGCCAAGGTGCTCTACGGAGCACCAAGGATTCCTTCCCTTGTGAAAGTTTGTGTATTCCACCTAAATCTAATCTCAATGTTTGTTCTCAAATGAACCAAAAATAAATGAGGTGCCTGTTAGGACAGGTTGCAGCAAAAATTCTAGAAGGTAGCTAGGCAAGGTCCCCAGTAAGTCTAAGTAAAAAAAAAAATGTGTGCTTGACTTTTCTGGGGTTCAGGAGTTAGATAATTGTTGATGATCTATCACAACAGGAGCTCAGGAATCAATGGCTTAGAAAATCGAGGTGAGTTTCTTCTCCTAGGACACATTCTGATGCCTCCTGTGGGTTCTGCTTGTAATATCCTAATTTACCCAGAGAATATTTATACCCCTGTGTTTGCTGTATGTAAAACAAGAATGGTATTTGCAGAAAACAAAAATGATTGTGAAGATGAAAAAACACAAGAGCCAAAGGCACCCAGGTAACTCTGATAATTAAGGACTATTAATGGTAACTAGTGTAATAGGGAGATTTTATCTGCAGTTCCTAGACAAAAACAGATCTGCTGATTATACATACCTACTTCACAGAACCAGCCGATCACAAAGTATGTTTCCAAAGTGTGTTGCTTTCTTTCTTCATATCTCAAATTATCTATAATAGAATTCAAGTGATCTCTAAATTCTCATGGATATCTGGCATCAAACATGAGTGAGAACTCTAAAGGGCTTCCCTGGAATGAATTCAGAGAAATCGCTCTCAAAATCTTTATCAAACATCATGATCCCACTCCACTCCATTTTCCCTTCTACCTACCTTAGGAAATACTCTGTCCTAATTCATGAACAAGCCCGTGAGCTGACCCAGTTACGCCAGCTGTTACGGGAAGGGAGAGATGCCTCTTCTTCCCTAAGCCAGCCTCTCAAGGACCTCCTCACCCAGGATGACCCTGGCAGCCATGAGGGGCAGAGCCACCAAGAGCAACTGGCTGAAGGGCACAGATTGGCAGAGCATTTTGTCTGCAAGGTCAGTGCAGGGGAGGCGGCCCCAGACCCTGATTACACTGAGGTGCTCCAAGGTTCCCAGCTCGCAGGACACGCCACACCTCCACTAGTACAAGTTTTTTTTTTTTTATCAGATTTATCATTTCATGTCACATTTGGGACCATGACAAGACCCAGATTGCTTGGGTGGGAAGACAGAGGATGAACACACTAGTGTTAAAGGACAGGAGGCAAATCGTTGAGAGGAAAAAAATCTCTGGTGGAAGAATGAGTTTATCAGACACCATCCTTCTTGCTATCTTCACTAAGAGTGGGAAGTTGATTGATTCATCCTTCCAAAATTTCTGTATCTTCATCCGTAAAATGGTGACAAATATCATGGGTGGTAGCTTTAGTGACAATCATGGGAATATGTACTGATGCACTTCAACAAAAGATTAGTGAGGCCCTCCGCAACTCAGTGAGACCCTGTTTCAAAATAAAGAATAAAAAATAGAACTGGGGGTGTACCTTAGAGGTACAATGCCCCTGGATTCAATTCCCGGTGCCGCAAAATAAATAAATAAATATAAATAAAATTAAAAAGTGACTGCATTCATCCGTTCCAGGATGGGTTCCAGCCAGTAACCTCAGTACAGTGTTAGGAAGAACCGCGCTCTCATTTAAAATGAGACACCTCCCAAGTGGGCTTGAACCACCATTTCGGTTGACAGCTGATCGCGCTAACCCATCGCGCCCCCGAGACACCTGCCACACTTCCTTTCTGACCTCAGCAGAGCGCAGATACTCACTAACGCTAGCGTGCGCGC
>PVJS01045771.1:0-16059 GCA_004027185.1 Glis glis | reverse complement strand
TCTCACAAAGTTGCGGAGGGCCTCACTAAGGAGAGAGAGAGAGAGAGAGAGAGAGAGAGAGAGAGAGAGACAGGAAGAGAGGGAGAGAGAGAGAGAGAGAGAGCTGAGGCTGGCCGTGAACCCGGATCCTCCGGTCTTCGCCTCCCAAAGTACTGGGATTACAAGCGTGTGCCACCACGCCCGGCACACTTTTATTTCTGATGAGGTTCAATTTATCTCCTTTTTTCTCTTAAAGTTGGTGCTTTTTATATCCTACTTAAGAAATCATTGCAAAACCCAAGGTCATTAAAAATTTATCCAGTTTTACATCTAGTGTGTGTGTGTGGCACTAGGGATTGAACCCAGAGGCATTCTACCTCCGAGCTACACCCCCAGCCCTATTTTTTATATTTATTTTGAAACAGGGTCTCACTAGGTGATGAGAATCTCACTACTTGCTGAGACTGTCCTCAAACCTGTGATCCTCCTGTCTCAGCCTCCCAAGTACTGGGATTACAAGCATGTGCTGCCACTCCTGGCTCATCTAGAATTTTTATAGTTTTAGCACTTACACCTATGTACATGATCAAATTTTAATTAAATTTTGTATGGGGGTGAGGTAATGGGCAAAATTCATTCTCCTATGAATATGCTATAATTCTGGTACTAGTTGTTCAATGGTTATCATCTCCCCCATTGTATTGCCTTGACTACTCTGCTGAAAATTAATTGATCACATATCTGTGTGTCTATTTCTTCATTTTTTGTTATGTTTCATTAATCTCGATACCATTACTACTCTTGATTATTATGAAATCAAGAAGTATAAGTTCTTCTACATTGTTATCTCTTTCAATATTGTTTTGGTTATTTTGCATGCTTTGTATTTCCAAATACATTTTAGAATTATTTTTATCAATTTCTACAAAACATATGTACTAGATTTTTATGGGAAATACACTGAATATGTAGATTCACTCTCAAATTTTTCTATCACCAAGAAAGGACTGTTGACACATCTAAATATAATTGTGGCTTTATCTATTTCTCCTTTCAGTTCTACCACTTTATTTTACACATTACAAGATCTCTTATTAGATATGTACATATTATGTTATGACTTTGTAGTAAACTGGCCCTTCATATAATTTTCCTTTTTCTTACTCTGAAGTCTTTATCTGATATTAACATACCCAGTTTAGGTTTCTTTTGATTTGTGTTTCCATAGTACTGTATATTTTGTTACATCTTTTTAATTTTCCCACTTCTATTTTTAATCTACTTATATCTTTACATTTAAAATGGATTCCTTGTAAACAGCAGGTGTTGCTTTGTTTGTTTGTTTTTGGTACTGGGGATTGAGCCCAGAGGCATTCTACCTCTTAACTACACTTTCATAACTTTTTATTTTTTGTTTTCAAACAGGGTCTTGCTGGGTTGCTTAGAGTCTCACTAAGTTGCTGAGGCTGGCTTCAAGCCTGCAATCCTCCTGTCTCAGCTTCCCAAGTACTAGGATTACAGGCATGAGCCACTGCGCCTGGCATGATCTTGCTTTTTTATCTAAAAAAATCCATTGCACAACTTGACTGGTTAAAACTGCACTGTCCAGTAAGGTAGCCCCCGACCACAAGTGACTCATGTGACTCTAGAAAACATGAAACATGCCTGGCACCAGATCCCCTTCAGTGAGTCTGCACACTGAAGGAGGTTCTTTCTGGTCTCCTGTCCTGCTCCCAGGGGAAATCTATGAAAAGGAGCAGGTGCAAACTCCCCTGGTATTTGCAGCTCGCAGGGATCCCTGCTTTTATACTAGCCCACACTCAGTATTTTTTCAAATTTCTTAAAAATTCAGATGGTACATCATCTTTTTCCCATGCTCTGCAGATGAGACAATTTTTACATCCTCTCCCTCCTTGGAGGGGCCAGTATGGTTTTGGCTTTCAGGCCTCCTGTAATCTTAGATCTCTAATGAGTTCAAGAAAATTCATGAGTCCATAACTCATTGTTACAAACTTTTTTTTTATTGTTATGGTAAAACCATCACACTTTCCACTTTACCGCATCCTAAGAGAATGCAGAACTTGGTCTTCATTATTGGAAGATATCTTTCTGGGTATATTAATCTAGGTTAAGCACTTTAATTTTCTTTTGATACTTAAATGAAGTTCCTTTGTTATCTCTGGCTTGCGTGATTTCTGATGAAAAGTCTGCTGCCATTTTTGTCTTGTCCCTCTGAACATAATCTTTTTTCCTCTGGGTACTTTTAAGATAGTTCCTTTTTACTGATTTTTAGTCATTTGGTTGTGATGTGACTTGATGTGTTTTTCTTCATATTTATGCTGCTTGTGGTTCCTTGAGGTTCTTAGATCTGTGGGTGAGATAGAAAATATTTTTAAAAATTAACAAAATTAATGAGCTGTGTGACGGTATCAAAATGTAAGATATGCATAGCTGTAATACTGGAAGGGGAAAGAAAACTAGAAAACATATTTTAGAAAATAACAGCCACAACTTCTCCAGTGAGTAAAAACCAGGAATGCTTTTAACATTGTAGTAGACACAGGACAGCACCCAAACACTTGCCAGTAGTGCCAGGGTTAAAAAATCCTTCTCAGCCAGGGATGGTGGTGCACACTTGCAATCCCAGTACTTGGGAGTCTAAGACAGGAGAATAGCAGGTTCACAGCCAGCCTCAGCAACTTAACAAGGCTTTCCACAACTGGGGGTGTAGCTCAGAAGTAGAATGTCCCTGGGTTCAATCCCCAGTAACAGAAACAAATAAACAAAAAACTCCATCTCACTTTGGACAGCTTCTATTGCTGTGTTATCAAGTGTACTAATCCTTTTATTCTGCTGTGTGTAATGTGCTATTAAGTACATTCAGTTCTTTTCGTTTCAGATTGTATATTTTTCACATTTAGAAGTTCGGTTTGTTTTTTAAATATCTTCCATCATCATGTTCATATTTCTCTTTATCTTCTTGAACATATAAAATATATTGTTTTTGCGGTACTGGGGATTGAACCCAGGGGCGTTCTACCTCCGCGCTACACCCCCAGCCCTATTTTTTTATACTTTATTTTGAAACCAGGTCTCACGAAGTTGCGGAGGGCCTCACTAGGTAGAGAGAGAGAGAGAGAGAGAGAGAGACAGGGGGAGAGAGAGAGAGAGAGAGAAAGAAAGAGAGAGAGAGAGAGAGCTGAGGCTGGCCGTGAACCCTGATCCTCCGGTCTCCGCCTCCGAAAGTACTGGGATTACAAGCATGCGCCACCACGCCCGGCTATAAAATATATCTGTAATAGGTATTAAGTAGACTTGCCAGCTGATTATATTATCTCTCTCATCTCTGGGTCTGTATTTGTTGATTGATTTTATTCCTAATTATGGGTTACGTTTTCTTGCTCCTTTGCATCTTGGAAATATTTGATTGGATGGTTACATTATTAATATTATATTGTCAGAGGCTGAATTTTGTTGTATTCATTTAAATATTGGGCTTTGTTGTTTGGAATTCGTTTGATCTTTTTGAGATTTGCTTTTAAGCTTTGTGAGGCAGATGTAGAATAACATTTAGTCTACGCCAATTTGTCCCCATTACTGAGGCACTATCCTGAGATTCCACTTAATGCCCATGAATTAGAAGATTGTTACACTCTGGCTAGTTGAAATAAAACTATTGTTTGCCTATGTGAGTTTGAGGATTGTTTGGCATATTCCTTCCCAAAGGTTGTTTCAGTTCAGCATTAGGTAGTTCCTTCTATGCATATACAGAGCAGTGCTCAGCCTCAAGACTCATGAGGAACCCTTGGAAGATCTCTCTAGATTTCTGTTTCTCTTTCTCTCACTCTGAACCTCTCACCTTTTAGTATTTGTTTCACAAAGCATAGCTGCCTTCATCTCTCTGAACTCCAAGCTCTGTCTCTTCAACTGAGCACAATTTCCAGACTTTGTTTTGGTTCCCTTCCATCTTGCTATGGCCTGGAAAGAGCTTTCAGGCAGTAAGGCAAGGCAATTAAAAGGTTCACTGATTAGTCTCCCTTCTCCAAGGGATCAGTGTCCTGTACTGCCTTTCATCTGAATGTCTAAAGATAGTTTTGTCCAGTTTCTAGTCATTTAAAGCAAGAGATTAAATATACTTACTTTTATTCTACCTTTTGTAGAAATAGATCTAGCCCATTTACAGGCTTTAAGGTCGAGAGAAAATATAACGTTTGTAGTTAAATCATTCTGATGGGCAAACAAAGTATTAATTGGAAGAGAGTGAGACTAGAGACCCAAATCAGGTTAAGATGCTAATAGCCCCAGCAGCAGACAGCAAAAGCACAAATTCTTGGCAGTAGACACTGGCATGGATCGGAAGTCATGGATCTAATAAATATTTAGAGCATCAGGATCTAGTATCTGATTGAATCTGGGAAAATCAAATGAGTTAATGAACACAAAATCATTTTCAAACATCCATTTAAACACTCATTGAATAGCTACTGTGTGCCCAGTCTTGTAAGTTAGCAGACTACAAATGAAAATAAGACATGGTAGCTGGGCTAAGAGAATTAACAGATTTATAAATATCATCATAAACCAGTGCAGGAACTTCCCTAAAGAAAGTATAAACAAGGTGTTATATTATATAAACAATGGTGCAATAACAGTTGAGGGGAGTCAAGGAAACCCTTAAAGAGGAAGTTATATTTAAAAGTTCTCAAAAGATAATGGGAGCTTTTCTGAAAGTTAAGGTAAGAAAGAACATTTTGGGAGGAAAAAAATAATACAAGTATGGTGATTTACAAGAACAAAGACAGTTTTACTGTGAATAAAGTATAGAATGTGTTGTATAATCAAACTGTGTAAATATGAAAGTATAATATAAAGGCAACATATTATTATTACATCTCCAAGGATTATTTCTATAGACATACACATGTATCATGAGAAATGTGGAAATAAGTTTTGGTTATGCTGCAGTACTCCAAGCAGACTCTCTCTCATCAGTTACACAGCACAAAAGAAATCAATATTTATGCCTCCTTCCAATCCAGGATACAACAAATGCAATTACTTTAAAATGTCTGCATTCATGTACCAAGACAATGTTCAAACAATCCATGCACTTTAAAAGAAATAGAAATAAATATTTGAAATGGCTATAAGAAATGAAGAAAATGTTACATAGCATTCATTATTTTAAAGTTCCCTGTATGTGGGTGAATTCCATTGCCAATCATTGCTCCACATCAAAATAATGTTTTATGTTGTTGTTATTTGCCTCCATATCCCTTAGTAACATATAGAACTCCTTGATATTTCAGTGTTAAGCAATCTGATACTGACTTTGACTTAACCTACCTATTTTCCATTTTCAAGTGTGTTTATCATCCTCTCGTCAAGGCCCCTGCTTAACAGTCGCAGGAAAATAAACCTCTGGTCTGTTGCAGTGTGGTGGGGGTTGGACACCTAGCCATGCAGAGTAGTGGAGGTGTCTATGGGAGTAACTGCTTCTCAAACAAACATTCAGCCAAGCCTATTATTGACGGTCCACCAGCAGAGGTACCTGGCATCAATTCCTGAGCCTTTGGGGTTAGGGTGCGCAGAGGATGGACGTCAGATTCTGCATTATAAATCAGGTTTTGTCTCTGTTTTTCCCCACTGCAACCTCAGCTGTCCTGGGTGTAGTAATCCGGTTGCCATTCATCTTTCTTCTTTCCAGCTTCTTCTGTTCTGGTGGTATTGTTTGGCTCTTGTCTCTTTGTCCTAGAAGGTTTATGCCTTATGTTTAAAATCCATTTACTATTTTTTTTTTTGCGGTACTGGGGATTGAACCCAGGGGCATTCTACCTCCGAGCTACACCCCAAACCCTATTTTTTATTCTATATTTTGAAACAGGGTCTCACTAAGTTGTGGAGAGCCTTACTAAGTAGCTGAGGCTGGCCACAAACCCAGATCCTCAGGTCTCAGCCTCCCAAGTACTGGGATTACAAGCTTGTGCCACTGCGCCTGGCTAAAATCCATTTACTATCACTGTAGTGGTCCTTCAGGAGGGAACTGAAAAATGCATGTGTTCAATACTTGCTCTTTAACTGGAAGTCCTTCAGCTCATCCTTTTTTAATAGCTGTGTCTGTGTATTTTATAATATACATAATATATCTGTATAATGATACATATATATAATTTATGAATAAATACCCATATATTACATTGCTCAGTTTAAATTCATTTTTCATCTTCTTATAGATAATAGTTTATGGTTATAAAGGATTGAAAACCACTGCTCTGTCTAACCTTTAAATTGTGTTCTCTGCCATGGCTCAGAGCTTGGTTTTTTCTCTGTGTTCATACTCTTCTAAGATGATCTCTTACAGTTAAAATGCTGATGACTTTCATAATTTCATAATTTTAGCCCTTATCTCTTCATTTAGCTCCTGATATTCAGATTTCCACTTGACTACCATAATCGGATACCTCACAGATATCTCAAATTAACATTCAAAACAGAACTCTTGATTCCCTTACTCCCACCCGCTGCCCCCAAAAAATTTACCTCCAAAGCCTCAGTCAGTCAAAATTTTGTATTGAATGTGATTTGTATTGAATGTAATTCTGTCATGATTCCAAAGCCTGAGAATACAACACTGAATACAATGAAAAGACTGCTGCCATATAGCTTATATTCTGTAGGGGAAGGGGAGGAGACAGCAAACAAAGAACAAATATATCTTGTATCTCTATTTTCATTTACCCAGGTTAAGTGCTGTTAAGAAAAATAAAAAATAAAACTAGGTAAGAGGAATGGATAATCATGGGTGGAGTGTGTGTTAAATCTTTCCAACTTCAAAAATTTTTCATTGGTATCACCTCTTTTGTTCTCTTTGCTTTTGTGAGTTTATGGAATACAATGCATTCATAAACTGCCATTTAGAGGAGTTTGAGGAGGGTATTGAGGGAACTGCATGTGTTCAATCCTCCATCCTTAGCAAGAAGTTGAAGTGGAGGTCTTCACGATAGGATGATATTCAAGCAAAAACCTGAACTGAGTGAGGAAATTCTAGATGGAGGAGGCTGTAAGTGGAAAAGACCCTAAATTAGGAGTGAGTTTGATGTATTCAAGGACAGCAAAATGTTGCTGAAATGGAGTTGAAAAGTGGGATGGAAAGGGAAACCTGTTAGAGAAGGAGGTCAGATCATTTATTGGACTCCACAATGAAAATTTTGATTTTTACTCAGAATGAAGTGAGAAACTCTTGGAAGATTTTAAGCAGACATTATTAAAAAAAAATATGTTTTAACTTGGGAGGCGGAGACTGGAGGATTCGGGTTCGCGGCCAGCCTCAGCTACTTAGTGAGGCCCTCCGCAACTTTGTGAGACCCGGTTTCAAAATAAAGTATAAAAATAGGGCCGGGGGTACAGCTTGGAGGTAGAATGCCCCTGGGTTCAGTCCCCGGTACCACACACACAAAAAAATATGTTTTAAATAAATCACTCTACTATGAGTTTCTCCATATAGAGAGAAGCAGAAGCAGGGGCATCAATTAGAAAGGTAGAGGCAAGAGATGATTATGAGCTAGAATGGTGGCAATAGATGTGCTGAGGAGCAATAGGATACTATATGTGCTTTGCAGTTGAAGCTAGTAAGATTTTACCGATGGACTGAACAATGGAAGAGTCAAGGTTTCAACCTGGGCAAAATGGAATTATAGTGTTGGTGAGATGATAAACACTGCAGGTGAAACAGAGGCACAGAAGCTCAGTTGGATGTTCAGTTTGAGAAACTATTAAACACCTAGACAGTGATATCAAGTAGTTGTTGAGTGTAAGAGTCTGGGGTTTGAGGGAGAAGTCAGGTGGAGGATGCTAATGTGAACTCATCAGCATTTTATGGTATTTAAAGTCACAAGACAGGATTAGATCAACAAAGGAGTGGGTATAACAGAAAAAGGTGAAGCAGTCCAATGACTAATCTCTGGGGGGCTCCAACATTTACTAATTGGAAAGACAAAGAAGAACCAGTTGAAGAGACCAGTGGCCAGTAAAACAGGAGAACCAAGAGAAGATGGTTTCTGAAGGACCAGTGAAGGAAGCATTCCAAGGAGAAGGGCAAGATAGATCTACTCTATCAAGTGCTGTGAGAGGTTCAGTAAGATGAATTCTGAGAAATGATTGACAATGTGGGGGTTATTGATGATCTCAACAAAGGTAGTTTCAGTGGAGTGAAAGTAGTGAATGCTTAATTGGAGTGCCACAGATACTGACTGATGGCTCAGGAAGATAGGAGTTATCTGCTCAAGTAATGTTAACAAATAGGCAAAAAGAGGGGATCTTGAGCTCAGATGGACGTGGTCTCATAGGTGGTAGACCAGATAATTCATCCTTTGCAATGGAGAGAAGACAGAAAACTCAGTTTGCATTAGATTGCTCAGAGATGTGGAAGTTCTCTTTGAGTTAAAAACAAGCTGGGCATGGTGGCGTACGCTTGCAGCAAATGTACTTGCAATGTCTTGGTTGCTCTAGTTAAAAACTTAGGAGGCATCTTTGACTCCTCCTCATTCCCCACAACCATTCCATCAGCATATCCCACTGCTAGCTCCAAGATAATCTAGCATCTATTACCTTTTTCTCAATCTCCATGGCCACCATGTTGGCCTTGTCACTTGCCTCCTCTTGGCGACAGTGTCTAGGCCATCCGACTGCTCTGTCTCCATGCTCACCACTCAGCAATCCATCCTCCACATAGCAGCCAGAGTGAGTTTCTGACATCTTAACATCTGTTTCCTTTCCTTCAGCTCCTCAGGGGCTTCCCATTGGACAAATGGCAGACACCAAGCCCTTGCGCTTCTGCCCACTTCTCCAGCATCCTCTAGTGTTGCTTTCTCTCTTGACTGCTGAATCAGACACACTGGCCTTTTCTCTGGTTCTCAGCCACGCAAACACATTTTTGTCTCAATCTGATAAAATTATTTCTCTACCTGGATTGGTGTCTCCATGGTTCCTTGCCTGGCCACTTTTATTCATTCTTTATGTCTTTATGTATCTCTTCATTTAAATAACAAATGCTAGGTGCAGTGGCACATGCCTGTAATCCCAATATTTGGGAGGCTGAAATAGGAGGATCGTAGGTTTGAGACCAGCCACAGCAATTTAGTGAGGCTCTCAGCAACTTAGTGACACCCTGTTTCAAAATAAATAAATAAATAAATAGGGCTGGGGGTATAGCCTGAAGGTAGAATTCCCCTGGGTTCAATCCCCAGTACCAAAAATAATAATAATAAATGAATTATATATTAACATAAATAACATTTTTTAGAAAGAATAATTCTGATTTCTAAAATTGAAAAAATAGAAGAGCAGTATTATACTTTATTTTGCAAATCTCTTTAATGTCTGGTTTAGTAGAAGATGTCTGGATTCTCATATCTGTTTCTACATTGAATGCGTTGTGATATGTTGTTTGGGTTATAGTATATGAAGAATATCTGTCTTCAAGGTGACATATTATTGGAAAGGGAAGAATAATAGACTTTTCAGATAATTTCGGCTACCTTCTTTGATACTACAAAGTAAGTGCAGTTTAATTAAAGGTTAGTTGCTGCCAGGCGTGGTGGTGCACACTTGTAATCCCAGTACTTGGGAGGTGGAGACCAGAGGATCCGGGTTCGCGGCCAGCCTCAGCTACTTAGTGAGGCCCTCCGCAACTTCATGATACCCAGTTTCAAATTAAAGTATAAAAACTAGGGCCGGGGGTGTAGCTCGGAGGTAGTTCAATCCCTGGTACCACAAAAGAAAAAAAAAAGGTTAGTTGCAACATGGAATCTGAAACCATATCAATTAACTTTTTCACAGTGCATAAATTTATTGGTCTGTTTTGTGATCTAAACAGGTATTTTACCTATTCATGATTTTGTGGCTTCATGCATTGGTCACTTGGAAAATACTGATTCACTAGTTTATAGAGTTTTCAAATGTTGACACATTTTATTATACAATATCAAAAAAACAAAAAACTCACATTTGTTTTGATTTCATCTGAAAGGGTTTTAAATATTGGGAAGCTGTCAAGCTCATAGCAACTGATAAAAATTTTCCAAAATTCTAATTTTCATTTGAAAGCTTTCTTCTTTTATTGGCACCAAATATTGTCAGTTGTCTCTTTTAAAATTACAGATTCACTTTTTTCAATACCCAAGTCCGAATAATCATAATTTGTTAGCCAGTTGTTCTCTGAAATAATAATGATGTCCCATGAAAACAAATGGCTAATTCAGCTTGCAAATAATGACAAAAGTGTTTTTCCTTAAGATGACCATTATTCATCATGTGAATATTTTCTCTTTTATCACAAAATCTTAACAATATGTAGTCAAGAGTTGAGATTTAACAAAATTAATAATTTGAAATGCTTCAGTAGGATATTCTTTAATAACTAAAGCTGCTCTTTTTTTTTTTTTTTTTTGCTGTGAGTGCTTGTCAGTGAAGGATTGTTGGGACAGTTTGGTGTGACTGCCTTGATTCATGCTAAAATGCCAGGGGTTTGACCACCATTGCTTTTGCACTATCAGGGCAAATGCCAACCTAATGAAAGAAGAATAAATATCTTAGAATTATTGCGAATATACTTCATATCTCACAGATGCCTTGCGAGGATCTCAGGATCCTAGGCATCCCTAGATCATACTAGAATACATGACAGCCTGACACATGGTAGGAAACCACTACAATTCCGTAATATAAATGATGGACTAGATTATTCTAATTATGTCTATTTTTTTTTTTTTTTGCGGTACCGGGGATTGAACCCAGGGGCGTTCTAACTCCGCGCTACACCCCCGGCCCTATTTTTTTTTATACTTTATTTTGAAACCGGGTCTCACGAAGTTGCAGAGGGCCTCACCAAGTAGAGAGAGAGAGAGACAGAGAGACAGAGAGACAGAGAGAGCTGAGGCTGGCCACGAACCTGGATCCTCCAGTCTCCGCCTCCCAAAGTACTGGGATCACAAGCGTGCACCACCACGCCTGGCCTAATTATGTCTATTATTAATTGGGAAATTTCTTACTTTAAATGTAATTAACTCAGAATATATTATTATGTTAGAAGTAGTTTACAAGAGAAAAATAGGAAATCCTTTAATCAAAAGTACCTATCAGTGCACACCTGTAATCCCAGTACTTGGGAAGCTGAGACAGAAAGATTGCAGGTTTGTGGCCAGCCTCAGCAACTTAGCAAGGCCCTTCATAACTTAGTGAGACCCAGTTTAAAAATAAAAAATAAAACAGGGCAGGGAGGTGTGTTTTAGAGGTAGAATACACCTGGTTTCAATCCCCAGAACCACACACACAGACACACAAAAGTATGTATCAGCCAGGTGTGGTGGCACACACCTGTAATCCTAGTATTTCAGACTGAGACAGGAAGATCGCAGTTTTGAGACCAGCCTCAGCAACTTAAGTGAGTCTCTCAGCAACCCAAAGAGACCCTGTTTTAAAACAAAAAATAAAAAGGGCTGGGGGTGTAGCTTGGAGGTAGAGCACCCCTGGGTTCAATCCCCAGTACCAAAAGAAAAAAAAGTACATATCAATATCTATCTTTCTATGAAACTGTGGGGACATGGCATAGGTTAAATTAAATAGACCTTTTTCTCTTGAGAAATTTATAAGCTCTACAGATATAAAGGACATAAACAGGACTAATATTGAACATGTACATTAAATTACTTAATAATACCCACTTGTAGAGGGTAACCACATATTAGATAAGATATCATTAGTGCTTAAGTCCTCTTTG
This sequence comes from Glis glis, assembly GCA_004027185.1. Taxonomy (NCBI): domain Eukaryota; kingdom Metazoa; phylum Chordata; class Mammalia; order Rodentia; family Gliridae; genus Glis; species Glis glis. The sequence goes on along the minus strand of PVJS01045771.1, from coordinate 4,304 downwards.
GAGAAAAGCTAAAACCTTACTAAATGACGTTAAATAGGAATTGAATAAATGGATAGCTGCATTTAGATAGTGTGACTTAACAATGTAAAGACATTGACTATCACTAAATTACTCTGTAAATTCACTGTAATCCCAATCTAAATGTCAGTTGTAATGGATTAATAGATGAATGAGATAGACATGAGGAATGCATAAGGGAATAATTGTTGTTGTGTAGAGGGAACTCCTAAAATCAACAAGATAAGATGGGATAAATGGTAAAATATATAAGTGAATACCAAATATATTATGTTCACAAGTAGAGAAGAAAATCAGCAGTTAGATACTGCCTTATGCCAATCAGATTGGGGGAAAATTCCCAGTTCAGTAACAGTAAATGTTGATGGGGAAATGAGGACTCCTTCCTACTTGGCTGCTGTCATTTTGGAGAACAATCTGTCAAAGTAATTGCTCATGTTCTGTATGAGTATCTGATCTGCTCCTAAAGAGAAAGGGAGAGAGAGAGAGAAGTCTTACAAAAAGCAGCATGTAAAATAATAAATATTTTTACAATATAGTTTATGGAAATAAGACAGGGACCACCATAGGGACAAAGGGCAAATGCACTCCTGGGCTTTAGTTCATACCTTGTTAGCTATTCTAAGCATGGTGTGTGCTTTTCCCTGCTCTCCCACCTTAATTCATGGCTTGCTGAGCATGATATATCCCTTCCCTGACCCCCTCACTCACCACTCTCAGTCTTACTGGCCTCAGAAACCAAGTACTTCATTAAAGCCAGGACACCCTTGCCTTGACTTTCAGGGACAAACAGCATAAAGAACAAAACTGTTGAGGAGTCACCAAAACAGCAAATTCCTAGGACCCCTAACTTGTTACTTGCATGATTTGTGTTTTCTTCCTCTCCCCACCTACATGTTCTCCTAACAGTTGCAGGGACTCATCTTATCACAAGGCAAAGATGATTATACGGGGAGAAATGTAACATTTAGCTCCAGGCTGACCGACTGACCTTGCCTTCCTCAAAAGATAAAGTGCCCTTAAAGGAAAAGAACAAACCATCTTTTGAAGTGTACCTAAAGCCAACCAACATTCCTAAACTCCACCCCACTCCTACCACCCTTCACTGAATGAATAAAACTGGCTCTCTCTTTTGTTCTAGGAACCAGCTTGACACTCCATCAATGTTGTGTCTCCCTTGTGCTCTAGCAAGAAGTCCCCCAAAATAGTCTTGTTCTTATCCCAGCTGTGCCTCTGTCTGATTCTTCTGATGGAGAGCACAAGAACCCAATCTGGCATTAGATGCAGGAATTTTGAAACAACTCTGTTGTCCACTACTAAAGGAACATATAAGGAGGCTGTGGGGCATACTACTAAATACCACAATTAGGAATAATGCAGATTTTAAAACATAATGCTGGTGACAGATCAATATGGCAGGCAGCACTTCCCAGCTCCTCTATAGGCTCAGACTCTAAACAGATGGAGAATAGCTACTCAGGCAGGTGGGTGACTGAGAGAATGCACTGCAGTTTAATATTGAACAGTCAAGACAGGACAACCCAGAGATTCTGGTTACTGGAACAGAGGGTGAGAAAAAGTGCATCAGCCTACAGTGTCACCAAAAGGAGAGGTGACACAGAGGGAAAGAGAGACATGGTGGACAGAATTCGCAAAGAAACAGCTGTAGATCAAATTCTGAACTTAGCCGATCCAGGAGCTATGTAGCAAACTAGCACTTGAGAAGGGCTCTGTGTTTCTCAACTTACAAATATGTCAGGGAGCCATCTTGTGAGGGCCATACCTGTGCTAGTTGCTTTGGGAAGCATAAATCCCTTCATTTCCTTTTCCCCTGGAAATCTCAGCAAATATTCCCATGGTATCCTGGCCAGTGTTTACTTGTGGCCCAATGTGGACCTAATAACAAACCCGCTGAGAAAGAAATCAGGAAAATGATACAATTAATAATAGTTTCAAAAAATTTTTTTCTAAGAATAATCCTGACCAAGGGAGTGAAAGACCTCTACAATGAAAATTACAGAATGCTGAAAAAAGAAATTGAGGAAGCCACTAGAGAATGGAATGACATCCCGTGTTCATGGATTGGCAGAATTAATATTGTTAAAATAGAGCTTGGCATGGTGGCACATGCCTGTAATCCCAGTACTGGGAGGCTGAAACATGAGGATCATAGGTTTGAGGCCAGCCTCAACAACTTAGCGAGACTCCGTTTCAAAATAAAAATAAAATAGGGCTGGGGGTGTAGAATGCCCTTGAGCTCAATCCCCAGTACACACACACACACACACACACACACATCTATAGATTCAATGCAGTCCCCATCAAAATACCAATAACATTCTTCACAGAACTAAAAAAAAAAATCCTAAAATACATATGTAAGGCATAGTGTTGCATGCCTGTGATCCCAGTACTTGGAAGCTGAGATAGGAGGATCGCAGGTTTGAAGCCAGCCTCAGCAACTAGTGAGACCCTGCTTCCAAATAAAAAATAAAATAGGGCTGAGGGTGTAGCTTGGAAGCAGAATGCCCCTGTGTTCCATCCCCAGTAGCACATACACACACACACACACACACAAATTCGTATGGAAGAAAAAAAGACACAAAATAGACAAAACAATCCATAGCAAAAGAGCAAAAAGAATAATGCTGGAGGTATCACCATACCCAGTTTCAAAATATGCTACAGAGCCATAGTAACAAAAACAAATGCATAGAACAATGGAGTAGAATAGAGGACACAGAAATAAACCCACATAGCTACATCCATTTGATTCTTGACAAAGGAGCCAAAAACATACATGGGAGAAAAGACTGCCTCTTTAACAAATGGTGCTGGGAAAACTGGATATGCGTAAGTAGAAAATTGAAACTAGATTCCTCTCACTCTGTACAAAAAATCAATTCAAAATAGATCCAAGTCCTAAGTATAAGACCTGAAATTTTGAAACCATTAAGAAAAAAAAACATAGGAGAAACACTACAAGATATAGGCACAGGCAACAACTTCTTGAATAGGACTCCTATAGCTCAAGAAATAATAGCAAGAATCAACAAATGGAACTGCACCAAATTAAAAAGCTTCTACGTAGCAATAGAAAAAAGTAAAGAGTCAGTCTCTACAGACTGGGAGAAAATCTTTGCCAGTCACTCTTCTCACAAAATATATAAAGAACTAAAAAAATAAACCCACCAAAATAACAATTAACCCAATCAATAAATGGTCAAGTGAACTGAACAGACTCTTCTCAAAGAAATATAAATGGCCAGTAATTGCAGCTGGGCATCGTGGTGCACACCTGTAATCCTAGTAGTTGGGATGCTGAGACAGGAGGATCACAGGTTAGCCTCAGCAACATAGCAAGGTCCTAATAAAAAAAAAAAATAGAAGAGACTGGGAGTGTAGCTAGGCAGTAGAATGCCCCTGGGTTCAATTCTCAGTACAACAAAAAAAAATTGCATGAAAAAATGTTCAACACCTTTAGCCATCAGGAAAATAAAAGTAAAAAAAAAAAAACTCATTGAGATTCCATTTCACCCCAACCTGTAATGGCAATCTGCAAGAATACAAATAGTAATAAATTCTGGTAAGGATGCAGGGAAAAAGGAACTCTTGGACACTGTTGATGGGAATGTAAATTAGCACAGCCACTGTGGAAATCAGTATGAAGTTTCCTCAAAAAAGTAAAAATAGAACTACCATATGATCCAGCTATATACTCCTCAGTATATACTCAAGGAATTAAAGTTAACATACTATAGAGAACCTGCATATCCATGTTTATCATGGAACAACTTATAATGGCCAATTATGGAATCAGCCTAGGTGCCTGTCAATAGATAAATGAATAAAGAAAATATGATAGATATACACAATGAATTATTTGGCCATAAAGAAGAATGAAGTCATCATTTTGGGAGAAAATGAATGGAGCTAGAGATCATCATGCTAAGTGAAATAAGCCAGTCTCAGGAAAACAATTATCACATGTTTTCTCTCATATGTGGAATCAGCAGGGGGATTGGGGTTAATGACAAAAGTAGAAGGGAGGCTATTAGAGAAAAAGAAGGGAAGCCGGGCATGGTGGCGCACGCTTGTAATCCCAGTACTTGGGAGGCTGAGACCGGAGGATCCGGGTTCATGGCCAGCCTCAGCTACTTAGTGAGGCCTCCGCAACTTAGTGAGACCCTGTTCAAAATAAAGAATAAAAAATAGGGCTGGGGTGGAAGTCGGAGGTAGAATGCCCCTGGGTTCAATCCCGGGTACCACCAAAAAAAAAAAAAAAA
>PVJS01045770.1:0-16101 GCA_004027185.1 Glis glis | reverse complement strand
ATATCTATTTGATGTTAACATATATGCACACAGCTCTTAGTGCCCCCCCCGCCTCCCCCCGCCCATATGAAGTACCAAGATTGATGTTGGTATATTTTCACATGTACATATTATTTATGATAGTAATTCCATTAATTCCCTTCTTTCTTGCCCTCCCCCTTCCCTTGTACCACTTCCCTTGTTCCGCTGAGGGTTCTCCATTATCAACCAGAGTCCCTTGATGACCCTACTACTCCTTAGGTTGCAAATATTAATGAAAACATATATCCCTTCTTTTTTTGTGATTGACTGATCCTATGTCTAATCCCTCTCCTTTTATGTTTTCTTATCCTGGAGGTAGATAGTTGCTACTAGGTGAGCCTTAAAAGTGAATATCCTTTCCTGAATGTTTATTCTCAGTTACTTGGTATAATCTCCATTTCCAGGCCCAGTTCTTGGTCTCCTTCAGTGATTGGGACCCTTGCCTGGTGCCTCTCGCCACCTGTGCAAGCGACCAGCGCCACTATTGCCCTTCTCACTGCAAGTGTGGGTCTCCATTGTCTCTACTTGGGCTGTCCCTATGTCTTTCTCTATCTACACCTATGCAGGTGTCATCAGCAGGGGGCCCCGGGCTTGTGTCTCTCTTTGCCTACAGAAGCTGCGGGTGTCGCCTTGCTCTGATTCTGTGTAAACATGGAACTCCACGTTTTCCACAGAGAGGGCTGGTTTGGTCCAATTTTCCTTGGTACCACAGCTGTATGTCCTGTGGTGCTCCCCGGGGACTCCACAAGGATGCTGCTACCCGTGGGCTGCAAGTCTGTCCCACTAAAATGTCACCAGGGAGTGTCTGCTTATCCACATGTCTACCATGTCCCACAGCAGACCCCACTCCCGCATCCGCAGGAGCAATTCACAATGTCCCAGACCCTGCGAATCCCTGTGGCTGCACTGGGTGGTCTCACCCTGGGGCGGCTCATTGACTTATGGTCTCATTGAGCGCTCCTCTTAATCTCTGGGGGAGGTGCTCATTCAGTGCTGCAGGCTCTGCTCAGGCTTCCGGGCCCTGGGGACTCTGCCAAGTGTGGATTGAACTGCTGCATGCACCCGTCGCTGATGCTCTGCAGTGCTGGTTTTAGAAGAGCTCTCTGGTTTCCTCTTTGGTGTCCTGCAGAAGCCGCACTGCCAGTTGCTGTCAGCGCTGTCTGATCAAGATGGCGCCGCTGCCACTTCTGCCAACGCAGCAGTTCAGGTCTGTGTCACGCGTGGAACGAGTCGCTGCTCGCCTTCACTGCTGCTATTCTGCAGCTGCTGGATGCACAGCAGGTAGCTGGTGTCTCCGTTGGACTTGTGTAGAAGTCACAATGCTGGTAGCTGCCGGCAAACTCCTGCCAAGATGGCGCCGCTGCGGCCGCTGTGGCCGCCGTTGTTTGGTGTTTTCAGTGTGGAAGAGCCGCTGCTTGATTTCGTCTCTGCTGATCTGCAGTTGAACTTACAACAGGTCTCTGGCTTCTCTGCTGGTGGTGTGTGGAAGCCACAATGCCGGTAGCAGCCGGTGCGGTCCAGCCAAGATGGCGCCGCCGCCATCCCTAAGGTCGGGGTAATCTTAAAGCGAGGGCGGGTGTTCCAGGAACAATGTTGTTTTCACTCAGTTTGAAAGGTTATGTAGTTAGCAAACTCCTGGCTGCTGTCCTGTGCTGGTCCCCCGGTCAGCAGTCCTGGGCAGCGGTGATAAGGAGGGGAAGGAAGAAGGAAGAAAGGAGAGGAGGAAAGGATGGAGGGACGGTCTGAATATCTTTATTTTTTAATATGTTTTATTGGTGCATTTTAGTCTCACATCACAATGAGCATCAGTTTGGTGTTAACATATTGCACATATTGAAAACATATGTCCCTTCTTTTTTTGTGATTGGCTAATCTCACTTAACATAATGTCCTCCAGATCCTTCCATTTTCTTGCAAATGACATTTTGTCCTTCTTTATTGCTGAGTAGAATTCCATTGTGTGTATTTCCCATAGTTTTGTAATCCATTCATCTGTTGATGGACACCTAGGTTGGTTCCATAATTTGGTCACTGTGAATTGTGCTGCTATGAACATGGGTATGCATATATTATTGTAGTTCTCTGGTTTCAATCTTTCTGGAATTATATGCAGTAGTGGTATAGCCAGATCATATGGTAGATCCATTCCCAGTTTTCTAAGGAATCTCCACACTGATCTCCATAGTGGTTGAACTAGTTTGCAATCCCACCAACAGTGTAGAAGAGTCCCGATTTTCCCACATCCTCGTAACATTTGTTGTTGTTTGACTCTTAATGCTTGCCATTCTAATTGGGGTCAGATGAAATCTTAGAGTAGTTTTGATTTGCATCTCCCTGATTGCTAATGATGTTGAACATTTTTTCATGTATCTATTGGCCATTTGTATCTCTTCTTTCATGAAGTGTCTCTTCATTTCAGTTGCCCATTTGTTGATCGGATTGTTTGTTTTCTTAGTTTAAAGTCCTTTAAGTTCTTTGTATATCCTAGATATTAGACCTCTGTCAGAGGGATAGCTTGCAAAGATCTTCTCCCATTCTGTTGGCTTTCTCTTTAAACTCTTGATGGTTTCCTTTGATGAGCAGAAGCTTTGTAGTTTAATGCTATCCCACTTATTAATTCTTGTTTTAATTTCCTGTGCTTTGGAGGTCTTGTTGAGGAATTTTCTACCTCTTCCTATATGATGGAGTGTTGGATCTATGGCTTACAAAATATTTTTATATGTTTATGTATTAGTTAAAAATATATTTAAGTTAAAAAGTAGGGTTGGGGATGTAGTTCAGTGGTAGAGTGCTTATTTAGCATGCACAAGGCTCTGAGTTCAATTCCTGGCCCTGCAAAAAAAAAAGTAAAAATAAATAAATAAATAAGCCAGGTATAGTGACTCATGTCTGTAATTTAGGAGACTGACACAAAGTATCACCAGTTCAAGGCCAGCCTCAGCAACTTAGTGTGAACCTGTTTTAAAATAAAAAGTCAAATAAGAATGGGGATATAGCTCAGAGGTAAAATGACCCTGGGTTCAATCCCCAGTACCTCACAAATAAATTTAAAAAATAAAAAATAAATAAATGTATATATTCTAGCAGTGAATAATAGCATGTTGATTTTGGAGGATGGGTTTGGGGATTAAACTCTGGCCTTCGTGTATGCTAAGCATACATTTTGCTACTGAACTACACCCTAACCCTAGAAATTGAAGTTTCGAATATATACTATATGTAATAATATAAGAAAAAGACATATTTAGGTATTATCCTAACCAAAGATTTACAAAACCTATCCACTAAGAACAATAAAATATTTCTGAGTGAATTTAAGAAGAACAAAATAAATGGAGAATATAGTGTAGATTTGGATAGAAGAATACAACATTATCATTATACCAATTTTCTATGAATTTATGCATAAGTCTAACACACTAAAACTTCCAGCATGGACTTTTTTGTTGAAATTGTTAACTGTCTTTACAATTCATATGGAAATAAAAAACTTACAAAAAACGAGAAAAAGAATGAAGTCCCAGCAGTGAAGTCTATATGCTGCTGGCATAAAGATGGGCAAACAGTTCAATGGAATAAAATTGAAAATCTGTATGGTACAAAATTAGCTTGTACCAAAAGATACATATTAACTTTAGCAAACAATGCTTATACAAGTGGATATGAATATGTCTGACTTCCATGACTTACACTGTATACAAAAATTCATTCAAAATGAATTATAGATCTAAATGAAAATAAGAAGTTATAAAACTTCAAAAGAAAATATGGGAGAACAATTACTGTGACCTTCAATTATGCAAAAAAAATCTTAGTTTAACACTAAAAGCACAATCTATATAAAATACTGTAAATTTATGTCCATTGAATAAAAAATTTCTGATCTTTGAAAAATTCTTTTAAGAAAATAAAAAGATAAGTCCCAGATTGGGAGAAAATATTTTCTAATTACATTTGATAAGGTTTACTCCAGGAGAAGTAAAGTGCTTTCAAATATGGAGAATAATAAAATAACCCAATAAAATGAATAAATGTTTGAGAGGCATTTCACCAAAAATTATATATGGAGGAAAGAAAAAACCACACAAGACTCAGTATTATTATTCACTATGGCAAAATAAAATCACAGTGAGATACTGTTACACATGTATTAGGGGTGTTCAAAAATAATAATATAAAAAAGTGAGTCATAACAAATGTTATTACATTACTGCTGGTAATGATGTAAAGTGGTTTGGTAATTTCTTAAAATGTAAACATATTTACAATGTGTTTTAGGCAATGATTGGATCATGAAGGCTCTGGCCTTATTTATCAGTGGATTAAACCATTGATAGCTGAATGGACAACTGGGAGGTGGGACCTATTGGAGGAAGCAGGTCACTGGGGACCTGCCCTAGAGGAATTTAATCTCTCTCTCTCTTTCTCTCTCTCTCTCTCTGCCTCCAGGTTATCTTAAGTTGAGATCCTGCCTCACCTCAAACCCAGAACAATGAAATCTACCAACCATGGACCGAAACCTCTGAAACCATAAGTCAAAGTAAACTTTTCCTTCTCTAAGTTATTCTAGTCAGATATTTTGGTCATGGTGATGCAAAGCTGACTAACATACAACATGACCTAGTTATTTTCTGTAACTAGGTAGTTACAGAAAAGAAATAAAAGTATGTGTCTAAAACAAGGATCTGGAAATGACTATTTGTAAGAGCTTTGTGTTCAATAACCAAAAATTCAGATTAGTACAAGTGTTAATCACAGGTGAGTAGATAAACACATTGTAATATACTCAGACCTCAGCAACAAAGAAGGATAAACTATTAAGAACATGCAACATTATGGATTTTTCCTGGTGTCAAAAAGAAAACACGATCTATAATTCCAGTTAATATAAAATTATAGGAAATAGAAATTAATTTATAAGGATAGATAATGTATAAGTGGCTGCCCAAGGGCTAAAGCACAGAGACAGGAATGAGAGCTAAAGAGGCACAAGAAGGCTCTTGTTGCTATGGATATGTTCATTATATTAACTGAATCGATGGTCTCAGGTCCTACATACATCAGATCTTACCATATTGCAGATTTGAAATATGTGGTTAGTTTTATTTCAATTATACCTCAACAAAGCTGTTAAAAGAGTTCACAGTCTACTTCCTATTAGCTCTCCTCAACTTTAAAATTATATCTTACATAAATATTTAGAATTCAACCAAGGCACATTTAATAAAACATCTTCTGAATTTTCTGATACAGTTTCCATACTCCCATTTAACTCCAGCTTCCTTAAATGTGTGTACACACAAACACACACACACACACACACACACACACACACACACACACACACTAGTATTCAGATGTCATTTTCAAAAAACAAATTAGAATTTTAACAATTTTTATTTTGCTCAATATCTTTGCAAACTTATTTCTTGGCAAAGAGAAGTGTGAATTTTCCTTCTTGGCAGCTGGATTTCCTCTCAAATATTTTGTTGTTTTTATTTGATAATAGTCTGACAGGAAGTCTCCTTTGAATGGAAGCTCCTGTTGTATTGTGCATCTGGAATCTTCTATGAATCTGGGCCATTCTAATGTACTTGGTGCATTTGAATTTCTTCCCGAACACTTCACTAACAAAGCAGATTAGTTTTTATGACTGAGATATTGCCCGTGTTAAGTATCTTTTTAGTCTTCCTGAACTCTGCTACCAAGGAAAAGAGAATTTAATGTCTTCATGTGTTTTATTTTAATTGAATCCGCTGCAAGAACAAAATACTTTTCCTCTTTAGATTGAGAGAGAATTGGTGCTTTGGTTCCGAGTCACTGCTTGGTAACCACATCACTCTTCTTGGCCTAGATTTATTATATTTTTACCTCCATGCGGAAACATTTTGTAGTCAGTATTGTTTAGGACATAAGCTAGTGAACTCTTTTACTGTCAGGCACGTTCCTTATTAGAGCACGGAGAAAATTAGACTGATTCCATCAGTTTGTTTCCTAATATACCAGTGATAGTTCATGTGGCTACAGGCTGAGGGAGAGAAAATATAACTGCAACATTTAAGAACTCACTTCCCATTAGGGTAACAACAGATTTATGCTTCTTGTCAGGGTGGGTGTGATGGAGTGACTGAGAAGCAGTTTGTAAACTTCTCACCTGCAAACCAGATTAAATCACCAAACATGCCCCTGGAGTTATTCCTAGAACAGTGTACAAGACCTTTTGAAACAGATATAGAAATGGTAACTATTTTCTAATTGGTGTTTCTAGGTGCCCTAGGCTTTAGTCAGTGGTCACGCTGAGGATACCATTTACAATTACATTGAGAATTTAGGCCCTTGGGTCAGACTTTCCCTACCTGGGAGGAAGGTGTAAAGGACCAGGATTTGGAGTCAGAAACACCACGCTACACATCATTTTTCCCTTCCTATTTGATCACAGGCAAAGTCCTTAACCTAAATATCAGTTTATCCTCTGTGACACCTACTTGTTAATATTATTTCAGAGAATAGGCTAAACTTGGACCACTGTCACAAGGAGTTGCACGAACACAAACAAGAAGTTTATTCTCTTATATCCAGACTTGAGCAGCCTCAAGCAGACAAGTTGGCTTTGCAATCTTCAAGGCATGGCTTCTGTCTGTGGGAAGAGGGATGGCGTCATCATTTCTAGCCAGTAGACGAGGAAAAGGGGAAAAGAAGGGCAAGTTGTTCTTATATTGAGGGTGATATTTTTATAATAACATAAAGTGGATGTTGTGAAGAACTTAGAGGAAATAGTCATACATAGAATGAATGTATGATGGATTCTCCTGCCTGGTTCCCATTAGTCTGAGCATGGTTGCTAGGCAGCTGATGCACATGGAAGCCCAGGATATAACACTCCAGCTGATTGACTGTGTGCCAGACCAGATCCTAGAGTGATTCTTGTTCCAAGAGGGAGAAGCAAGAATGCATACTGAGAACACAAAACTATGCAGTTAGTGAGAGAATTCCAGGAGTTAATATCTGATATTAGATTGCATACAAGGCACATTGAGTCAATAGATGTCTAAACATTTACATTAATTAATTTATTTAATCGCTTTCTACAAGTAGAAGCTCTTGTAAACAGAATAAGAAAAGAAAGCCTCGGTTTCTTCACTGATGTTTTCAGAAATAGAGACCTATGTTTTTATTTCTATCTGCAGAAACAGATGCCTAAATTAAAGCACTGTGAAAATGTCAGTTTTCACACTTAAAAAAGACTGAGGTAAACAAAGCAACAAGAAGGGGAAGGAGGAGGAGAAGAGAGAGGGAGGGAGGAGGGAGGGAATAGAGATACTCCATTGATGATGTCAAAGTATTTGGGGCCATAAAATAGCACTATTTTATGTTTCTTGTCATCTATCCTTACAAGAAGCATAAAATTCAGATAGCATTGTATCTTATGACCATGGGTTTTAGAATCAGAAAAATTTTGTTTGGGATTCTAGCTCTACTCTACTATTGCTACTAGTCTTGTAGTCTAAAGGCAAGCATGTATTTCTTTTACAGACAGTTTTAACTTAAAAAGATAAATAGAACTACACAATAAGCACTCTTGATTCTACCACTAATAACAATAACACTCATCATTTAAATTTGATCTTGTCAATTTTCTGGAACAAATAAAGATTATATATAAAACTAAAATTTCATTGTACCCACTTTGTAGCCACAAGGCAACTGCTCTTATGATTTGCATTTTATACTTTCTCTAGATATAAACCCATGCATTTTTTTTTTTTTTTTGCGGTACCGGGTATTGAACGCAGGGGCGTTCTACCTCCGCGCTACACCCCCGGCCCTATTTTTTTATGCTTTATTTTTGAAACCGGGTCTCACGAAGTTGCGGAGGGCCTCAATAGGTAGAGAGAGAGAGAGAGAGGAGAGAGGAGAGAGAGAGAGAGCGAGAGATCGATCGATCGATCGCGCGCGCATGCACGCTGAGGTTGGCCGCGAACCCGGATCCTCCGGTCTCCGCCTCCCAAAGTACTGGGATTACAAGCGTGCGCCACCACGCCCGGCTCCCATGCATCTTTTATTCAAAGGTTCTGTACATACATATATATTAGTATACACATATATTCATGTAATTATCTGCAACTGCTTTTTTACATCAATATATTGTTTTTTGAGATTTCTCCATGTGTTGCACTATGATTCATTTATTTTCACTTAGAAAAGGACTCTGTTATATTGCATTTATTAGTTCTACTATTGATAGGTATTTGGTTCATTTTCAATTTTTTATTATTAGAAATACATAATACTTGTTTTCAAAATTATGTATGTAGGTAAGTTATTTTCTTCATGCACTTCACTAGGAATAGTAAAGATGATGAAAGAGAAAGGGTTTATACCTCATAGGTTTGAAAACCATGTGTGTAAATATGCTAGAGTTTACCACAGACTAATTGCAGTAATGTGTGTGGAATGTTGATTTATTAGTTTCTTTCACCCACATTCTTTCATTCAACCTTCACACCACTGTGTGAGATAGGGCAACAGTTATTTTTAATTCCCATTATCAAGATGTGAAAACCAAGGTTGAAAAACATCTCATGATTTTTCAGTGATCCTATAAGTTTAGCAGATTCAGAATCACAATTCAGGTCTCCTTGCCTCAACTTTTGAACACCTAACATGACCACACATTGCTGCTCTGAGATGCAGTCAACACAGACTATCTTGTGATGATTTTTTCTACTACTAGAATGCTCCTATATATGAAATATTGATGTGGTCATTTTAACTTCTGTCAAAATCAAATGTAGAAAAAACTTAATTTCTTCTCCTATTCTTGCATGAATATACAGCTTCACTAACAAAGTAGACTTCAATATCGAGGCAACATTCTGAATATTTCAAACCAAAATCAAAACAACAAACAAAAACACACCACCCACAATTTTAGCTTTAATCACCTAGGTAGTTCAAATCAAAACAATATTTAAACCTATCCCGGTTTCTTCCCTTAATTTCCACAAGCACTTGCCTTCATTTTCTTGCTATCAACTGAAGTCTGAGTTAGGTTTCTGCCTACTGCTATCAACCAATGTTCTGACTGAGCAGACAGTGTGTAATGGCAGCAGTAGACACACTGATTGCCTGTAATGAATGGAATTTGCGATTGTGGGTTTCCAAATGAACCTTAAAGGATAAATCTATTCAGGTTCTGCCTCAATAGCAACAGAGCTGTGGTGAGTCTTTTCCTGCTGTTTACTGAAAGCTTTTAGTCTGCAAAAATTTCACCTCTCTAAGATAGATAAAAGATGAAATAGTAAATGAAAAAAAATGTTTTTCAGGAATAAAAGAAAGCATATTATAAAACACAACAGCTCTTCCAAAACCACAAACTTAGTTGAATGGTTGAACTCCTTGATTTCTAAATTTGTTTATTGAAATAAGCAGCAATTGATTCAAATATATAGTTATAAAATTCATAAACACAGCCGGGCATGGTGGCACATGCTTGTAATTAGGATTACTTGAGAAGCTGAGACTGGAAGATCCAGGTTCAAGAGATATTAAAAGTGGTGGCAGCATAAATTACTCAGGAAATATCAGGTAAGAAATAATGACTACAACATGCTTGACTTAGGAGAAAGTTCCAGAGTAAGTTGAGTTGGGCTATCATAAATTCAACCTGATTTCCCTTCTACACATAAATCAACATTCAAAGCCAGATCACAGTTGAGTAACATTTTTTAAAAAAAAAGTTAATAAATTGCAAACCAATGATATTATATTTAGACAAGCTATCCTTCAAGTAGTTATAAATGCCAATTAATTGTTGATGATTTCAATCCTTCTTTATCCCAGACATCTGCAGGAATGACACACTGTTTTTATCAATTCATTGTGAACTGGGCTGCAAAACTTGGGTCAATACATGAGGGATTATACTTCAGAGTAAAACTAACACAAGCTTTTTGTCCCTTATTTCATAAACAGATTACTTCCATTTTTAAGTCTGACTTTACTATTAGAGTTCAAAATAAGATAAATTTTATTTTTCCATTTGCTAATAATATTAAGCTATAAGTTTAAGAAAAATGTTTTGACTATTATAAATGCATTATAATGTTTATATTTTATCAGATTACTATATCTTTTTCTTTTTTGACTTTAGCAATGTTTATTGTGTTTAATATGTTTGACCAGCTAATTATGAACCAGATTGGACTATGAATGTCTATCTGAGTTTACCATGAAGACATAGGTGCAAATAGCCCTGAAAACTCTATTATGATGTCCACCAACTGCCATTTAATATTATGGTTTAGGTTAGATGGCATAACATTCTTCCAGTTAGATTTTTCCTGTGGGCCCATTATCACCTTATTTTCTTGTTTTTGTCTTTCTTTCTTCCCTTTTTTTATGAAGTAATCTACAGCTATGCCCAGTTACCCTTTCTTCTTCCCATTGTTTGTCATTTTGTTGAGACTTTTGTTGAGACAAGGTTGAGACTTTCTTCTGTCTCTTATTCCTCCCTCTTTCTTTTTCTTCCCAATTCAACAAAGAGTCATTGAGGAGGGCACAGCTTTGAAGCAGGACTGTAGGGTGTGCCAGTGAAGTCATATGCTCTCTGAGGCTGCCTTTAGAGTGGCAGGCAAGGCAGCGCCAGGCAAGACAGCAGCAGCTATGGCGGCCTGAGAATGATTTCACAGAGGCAGCCCGACAGGGCTAGAATTTGATTAAATATAGGAAACTGAGCATAGAGTTAAATATATTGAGGATAATGGGCTTCAAATTCCTAATTGATGGAGAAGAGAGTTATAAATACCAAAAGTGGGACTTTTAGAATTAATTTTCTGATATTTGATTAGAATTGGAAGTATCAGTGTAAACTCATGTCTTTTATTCACACACAGATAGATGGAAATAAGCATAGATATCAATAAGTATGCATACATATACATATATATATATATATATATATATAGAGAGAGAGAGAGAGAGAGAGAGAGAGAGAGAAAGAAAAAAAGAGCAAAAATAATCCATACATTTATTTCCCCCACAGAAATAGTATGGGAGCAATAATATACCTGCAGCAATGAACACACTAAGTGCCCAGATATTGGCTTCTGTATATAGTCACCTTAAAAAGAACCAGGGTTCCTTGGAGAGATGACTACTTCCAGGGCTGGAGAAGGGACTGGATGAGATTGGACAATCTTACAAATGAAAAAAAAATGCTCTGTGATGATGCATGTCACAAAAATGCAGGAGATTTATACTGGCTAAGTATGGGATAACTTTAGCTTCCAAATCAATAATGATAACAGATCAAACCAATTAAATAAAATAATTTTAAGTTCATGTCAATATATAATATATATATATATATATATATATATATATATATATAAAGAAATATACAAATTAGAAGAGGAATAAGCTAAAGCTCTCTCACTTTCAGTAAAATACATGAAGATGGGATAGGGGAATTAGAAAAGAATCTTTTGTCAACCTTCATCATAATACTTAGGCTGCTAATACTTAGGCTGCTAAGACTTGTTCTGCTAAACAGAACAAAAAACAATGTTTATATAATCTCAAATCATCCTTATACAAAACATTTATTAATTACACAGGAAAAATGTACAACCTTATGGTGAAGAAACCTTTCAGACATCAACATAAATTATCAAATTTATCATCACCAGTGATGCAGTAAGAAGATTACTTTTGTAATAACTTTACCAAAAATGTAAAACCTATGTCTCATTAGACATCAGACTAAGCCAAATAGAGTGACAGTGTATAATAAATACTACTGCTCTGTGTCAAGAGCATAAAGCTCAAGGAAAGACTGAATATTTTCAGTCATAAAGAAGAAGAAAATTATGTCATCTCTAGGAAAATGGATGGAACTAGAGATATTATGCTAGGTGAGATCAACCAGTCTCAGAAAGTCAAAGTTTCTGTTTTCTCTCATGCATAGAAAATAGAGAAAAAATTCCTAGAATTTAAAAACACCAGGAAAACCCACCAGGAGACCACCAGTTCACCTACTACAGAATAAGAGACCATGGAAGAGAATCAAAACATCCCATTCCATAGACAGCCAACTCCCAAATATGTGAATGAGATAATTCAGGGCCAAACAAGGTCCAACCCAAACCTTCAACTGATTGCAGAACCAGTGTCTGATCAGAGATCTGAGTGAGCCCAGTGGAGACCAGCAGAAGACCACACAGCTGAACCTCACCCAGAGTATAATACTGACTCACAGGATTGTGAGTGAAATAAATCATTCTTATCTAAGCCACTTAAGTATCTTACGGACAACAGGAGAGAATCAACCAAGAAAATGATAAGACGAGGATATTCTGATAGAGGAAAAAAGCACATTTGAAGGCTTTGCATAAAGAAGAGTTTGCCATATAGGAGGGAATAGAAGAATGCAAATTATGTGTGTTAGTTCTGCCTTATCCCAGAATCCCAATATCTTTCTTCTCCACTCTGCCCCATATACAATCTGTGACTTGAGTTTTGCTACTTGGATTTCTACCTAATTTCTTGTGTTTGGTAAACAAAAATGTCCACTACTTGGCTGCTCTTATTTACCACCCTTTCCAATGGACTGCAATGTTCCTGTGACCTAGAGCTTGGTGAATAGGGTGTTTATATCTGATGACAAACTTTCCTGTTCCCATTTTTTATACTGGGTTTTGAGAATCCGTGCTGTTCGATTCCCTGCTCTATTGTTCCTTATTCCATATCACTGTAAAGTTGGAATGGAAAGGGCAATTGTGTAAAATGATCATGCAAGTAGAAAGTAGATGATACATGATAGATGACTAAACAGAGTTATGAACAATTAAATAAAATGCAAATTACAGATAGACATCTACAAGTCCATTTCCATAAAAAATATATTATTTTATTTATTTGTTATACACTACTCACACTTATGTACAAACACTTATACATGCATGACTAAACTTAATAGTGGTTGCTTCTATATCCATATCTCCAGGTTTATCTTTCTTTTTGTTTTATACCCTCATATATTGTTTGAATGCATTGAACTAAATTTTCTAAACAAAACTATTTCAGTAGATATTCATTAGTTAAGTCAGTTGCTGAAATATATATCAAAAAGTTTCATTTACATGGTCAATTAATAAAGATCCATGTCCAGCACTTGTATATATGGCTAACAGTGGCAGAGTAAATAGGACTTGGGCAAGCCAATTTATGTGAATAATGTTCAAGAGACACTGCTAGTTACAATCTATGTATATTTACACAGTTTGCAATATAACATCAATGAAACCATAATGCTCTCATTGGATTATAATGTTTATATAAATCTAAGTCTATAAGTCATACATAACTTTTTTCTCTAAAAAATAAAGAAAAATTGAAGTATGTTTCTTTATTAAATGTTGATATCATTGAATATTTACACCTTGGAAGAAGTAGGTAAGGCAGATGAACAACTGTATATTTGCTTTTTCTAAGAGAAAAAAAGTCAATAAAATACAAAAGCAAGAACCATAGTTTTTCAATATTCTTATCCCTTACATGCAAACATACAATAAATATGACTAACAAACATCCACAGATCCGATTGCCTTGCAATTATCTTGTGAGGTCTGAGGCAGTTATTATTCTCTTCCTTGCTTTATGTTTGTGGGAGAGGAGGCTCAAAGTTAAGGGACCCAGCTAAGGTCACACACTGCATCAACTGAATTAAGGGTTTCTGGGAAGATCAATAAAATAATCCTCTGGATAAGTTTAAATTATTCCCCAAGGGATAATCTTTCAACTAATAGTTTCTTTTCATGAATAGTTTCTTCAGAGGGCTGTTTAGTTTATGGGACAGTTTTATTACAAAGTATTTGGCCCAACTAAATTAGATTTTCTAGATGACTAAGTAGCCATTTATTGTAAGCAAAGATTTTGGATAATATGAAGAGGTCAAGTAAGAGCTGAAATATGTAAATTTCATGTCACCATTCATCTTGTCAACTATTTCTTCATTATATAGAAAATTTGGATCTGATTTCTCTTTCATAATACTCATTTTGTATTGATGAAAAATAGAAATTCAGGCTTTCTTACAGACGAATAATCATCTTCAAGCATTTATGCAGCACTTCATATTTCTAAACCTCATTACAATTTTTATATCCCCCACACCTTTCAACAACCTTGTGAATATGTCAATGGTATTAACTAAAACTTTAAAAGGAAAAAAATGGCCTTATAAGTTAAAGGAATTCACCATATATGTCAGATGTTATATTCTCTATAGACTCATTGGATCATTATATTAAAATGATGCTGCTAACCTTCTATATTCTTAGTTCATTAACTATTGTATATAAATTTAAAAATGATTTAATTCTAGAAGACAATGAGGAACAAAATTTTTTAGATCATAGTATAAATTACTTATATCAGGTATTTTATTGTTAAAAATATGAATATGCCGGGCGTGGTGGCGCACGCTTGTAATCCCAGTACTTTGGGAGGCGGAGACTGGAGGATCCGGGTTCGCGGACAGCCTCAGCTCTCTCGCTCTCTCTCCCTGTCTCTCTCTCTCTCTCTCTCTCTCTCTCTCCTTAGTGAGGCCCTCCGCAACTTCGTGAGACCCAGTTTCAAAATAAAGTATAAAAAATAGGGCCGGAGGTGTAGTGCGGAGGTAGAATGCCCCCCCTGAGTTCAATCCCAGGTACCACAAAAATAAATAATATAATAAAACTATATTTGTTGATATTTTAATATTTGAATGTTAGTTTTTATCAGATTATATTTATTTAATTAATTTGTTTGACTTATTGCATAAATATCTCACCTCTATAAATTACTAAGGAATTGAAATAAATTACCAAAGAGTTAAACATTCATATCAAATCAGGTTCATCTAAATCTGATCATTAGTGTTTATGCCTTGCTCACACCTTATGATTAAGAAAATAGACACAGCAAGAGGACTTCCTTAATTTTTTGAAACTGCAAAGAACCCGTTTAACCATATCCAGTCACATTTTTTGCCTTTTTTTAACTATACATAAGTTGCTTTTGTTCCTTTCAACTTCATCTAATCACCTCGAGATTTTTCCTAATATAATTATTCTGCTTTTCAATTTCTCAATCAACTTTCTGTTAGATCATTTTTCTTAGCATGAATTTTCTAATATATCCCATCTAAAATAATAATTAGAAAGGAACCTTAGTGGACCCAAAAACATATCTTAGTAAATTCTCACCTCTTTTATATCTCTGAACTCATTATAGGGTCCTTTTCTTCATATCCTTATTTCAAATTCTCTCCTCAATTCACTTCAACTTATATCTTTCCAGTGAAAGTGAGCTACAATGTGTGTATTAGCAGATCTATTGGTCACTGGGCCACTTGACCCTCTAGATTCTTTCTCAACTGTCTCCACCTGCTCTTAAAAACTTGAATTACAATATAAGGAAATACTTAATTACTCTCCCCCCACTAACCCTATTATAATAGGAGTTAGTGTTAGCTCAAACCTTGGTGACACCTAGCCCAATAGAAAAATTGTACTATTTATACTCTATTTGTTCAACTTGCCTTTTCAAAAGCAAAATTGCTTTTATTCATTCATTCTTTACGAAATGACCATTTTCTTTTATGTAGTGCCTTATCTATAAGAATTGAAGCCGGGCGTGGTGGCGCACGCTTGTAATCCCAGTACTTTGGGAGGCGGAGACCGGAGGATCCGGGTTCTAGGCCAGTCTCAGCTCTTTCGCTCTCTCCCTGTCTCTCTCTCTCTCTCTCCTTAGTGAGGCCCTCTGCAACTTCGTGAGACCCGGTTTCAAAATAAAGTATAAAAAATAGGGCTGGGGGTGTAGCGCGGAGGTAGAATGTCCCTGCGTTCAATCCCCGGTACTGCAAAAAAAAAAAAAAAAAAGAATTGATTATGCAAAAATGAAAAAGTTTTTTCCCTTAAGGAGCAATTGGTCTTACATTAAGTAACTGTTGTGTGTGTTTTTTTGGTGCTGGGGATTAAACCCAGGGGCATTTTACCTCTGAGCTACACCCCCAGCTCTATTTTATTTTTTATTTTG